>JANHGN010017991.1:5229-39978 GCA_024605025.1 Megaceryle maxima
CCTGACGATCAAGGCCTTGCATTGACGCTGGGTAACCTTGGACTTGCTTAAGTGATTCGGCTCGCTTTGTTTGGTGGTGGAAGGCTTTTTTTTTTTTTTTTTTTTTGCATAGTTTTAAGGGGGTGGGGGAAATCCCAATACAGGTGCCAGATCTTAAAAACCACAGTGGATATAGAACAAACTTGCTGAGAAGAGATTACTGTGTTATTTCTATAGGACAGTTTGGAAGACTGTCAGAAAACAGAGTCAGGGAAGGACTCAGGGGAGTCTTTCCATGCAAGGAGCCTTAAGAATAAGGAGGAGGATAATGATGATGATTAGTATGATCTTAGAGCAGACTGTAAAGGTTAGGTGTCATTTGCAGTATCTGCTAGTAAATTATTATTCTGTTTCTTTTCTGTGATGGGAAGGCACTGACATATAACAGATGATTAGGTCCAGGTCAACTTTATCAACTCTGGGAACATAAGTGAATAGATGTTCTTTTGAACAGATACTGTTGACTTGGGTGACTTGGACCGATTATGTCAAGTAAAACTGTCCTGTACCACATGTGTTTTATCCCAGTTATTTCTGTGACCTAGAAATACTTTGCTCACATGGAACTTCGACTTTGAAGAATATAACATAATATGAGAAGAGGAAGTGCAATGTAGAGCAAGTCACAGATCCATTGAGACTGAAACCTTGATAACTGAGAGAAGAGGAAAAAGTACTTTGATACTCATATGATGCCCTGTTATTGAAACACTGACTCACTTGAGTTACTGCTTCTATAAATTCAAGCGCACAATGTGAAATGACAATTTCCTCATGGAAAAGAGGCAAGACCATGGCCCTTTAACAAGGTGTAATCAAAATGATGAGGTGCTGATCTGTGTGTGAGCTTCAGATATATTTGCAGTTTAAGACATAACAATTAATAAATCACATATATTTTAATTTGCTCTTCTCAGTATGAGAAACTCTCTTAGTAAATCATCAGACTGACAAAGTAATACATTACATAGAGCAGGTGAATTTTTCATAACAAAAAGATAATTATCAAGGCTGTAAAAAATACTTTGGGTAGATCAGTTATTTAACTTTCAGAAGAGTGGTGTGGAGTTTGTTGTAAAATCTTCATGTCCAAAATGCAAGTGCTTTGCAGGATTTCACCTGTCTCTGAAAATGAGCTCTAGTCCTTCACTATAAATGGTCCTTGGCTGTCCTTGCAGACATATCATCCTCTCCTTGGGCAACCTTAATTACAAATTGCTGTGACCATCTGTAACATTCCCTGCTATACTATAAGCAATTGTGGAGTCAAGCCCTCCCTAACTGGGACTTGGTACGCTGGTTTGTAGTGCACTTTCTCCAATAAATGGAGTTCTCTCTCCCCTCCTCCCCTTACAAAGGACATCTCTAGACATTAGAAAATGGAAAACAATTAGAAACTATAGGAAAATGTATGTGTCAATGACTGTTAATTAACTTATTGGATCAGAAATACCCTGCTGTTTCATCTAATAAAAAATTTTGTCCTTGTAATTTTCCTGCTATAGGAATCTTCTAGCTTAGACAAATTAAAACATGTAATTAAGCTTGTGTGTGTGTTTTGAAACTAAGAAAGAGTTTTATAATAATCTGGCCACTGTCTCCTGTAATAGATGTATGAGAGTCTTTCCAATGAAGCAGGCAATTTTTTGCGAGCACTCTAGGGTACCCAGCATTGGAACTGTCTAGAAAAGAGAAATTATTTTAATTATTGTTTTAAGTAACTTAATCTCAGAACTGGCAAAATTTTTTTTTCTCAAATATTCATCAGCAGTGTTTTTCATCAACTCGGTCTGCCATTCCTGACTGCAAGAGCATTTTAAGCTATTGCAATTTAAGGTGATGTAGGTTGTAAGAACACACCATTTGGCTTTCTGTGCTGAACAGTAAGCAATGTCCTGCCTGAAATTGCTTAGTATTCCTTTTTGTAATGCAGCAGAATGGAAACATCTCGGCTACCACTGATGTGACCTTGAGACTGCCCCTGTAAAATAATAATCTATGTGTCTCCCAATGGAGGGGAAAGCAGCGTTCTCCTGCCCGGGCTCAGCTGCCCTGTTACGGGGTGCTCTTGGAGAAAGCTGTGGCTTGAATGCTGTGGAGCAGGGGTAACCACCAGTGCCTCTCTCAGCAGCTGGAGTAACAGCCATCAACATCGGGGAGGTTTGTCAAGTTCAGCTGATGCAATTCAAAAGTGAATGAAACTAGGTGTTAGTCTAGCTAGTTAATTTATGGCTTGAGGCACGCACTGGGATCCTAAAACTGATCTTCTCCACCTGACTGCTCAGAAGCATTTAATAGTGCTGCAAAGGTAAATGGGATTTTTTGATGGTCTGCTTTTTTTATCTTCAGGCAACAGACAGAATGTGATGTTGTAATAATCAGCTCTAGTGCCATTGTGTCTTCACTGTTCCGTTGGTGAAAGTTGTGGCTTTTCTTGTTCTGTCTCATATACTTCATAATGCTGCCATGACTGGAATGTGTACTTTATTCATGCTACCTAATGCTTTATCTGCTTCTCTTAATTTCAGTGTTTCTCATTCTTCTTAATGGTTACATAGAGTAGTATAAATTCTCAAGTTACTTTTCTCCATTCATAACATAGTTAACCACAGATAAGAGTATTTCCATCCCTCGTATAAATCAGCTTTGTTTTTTCCTATTTTATATCCATCAGGAGTTGTGTTCACGCTATGCAGTTCTAGTGAAGTAACAAACCCCTGACTTCCAAATGACTGCACTAGCACTCCAGTCCAAATGGAATCCGTGTGTGTTATTAAAGCCCCATGATGCAAAAGGGCTGCCAAAAACTTGGGGTTTTGTTTGATTAATGCAATGTTCCAGAAGTAGTCCAATGACTGCAGTAGGAAAAATAATTCCAAAAGGAAAAATATTAGCTTCAAAAAAACTTACAGAATTTTACAGCAGTGTTCAGTTGTAACTTGCTCTAAGTGTGCTTATTGGCCATCTGCAGTGCTCAAACATTCCTTCTACCAGACCCTAGAAGTCAGAAGGGCATGATTATGAGAATCACTTGCGTTTAAATTATCAATTCCTTATTTAAAAGGAGCTGGGCAGCCTGTTCCAAGGCCCTACCACCCTTTCAGTATAGAAATTTTTCCCAGTGTCCAATCTAAACCTCTCAGGTGCAACTTAAGCCCATTCCCTCTTGTCCTGTTGCTGGTTACTTGAGAAGATCATTAGCACCTCCTTTCATTTTGTAACATGGATTTCTCTGTATGCAAAAGTATTTATGCTGCACAGACCTGATTGTAAAGCATCACTGTGCAGAGGAAAATTCAACTACCTTTGTCTTCTGAAGTGGAAAATAGAATATAAATATGTCTGGTTATATAGTTTTTATATCTGGTTATTCAATGTTTTTCCCATAATGCATATTTCATTCTATTTGAAGTGACTTTGTGGTACCTTTTCTTCATGGTAGCAGGAATGCAATTGAATAAGTGACTAATAAAGACACAGTATTCATTGGAGATATTACAGCATTAGAGGAATTTGCTGTAAGCTGAAATAGGATATATCAGTAGTGTAAATGCATTTCTGCCAGGGAAAAAATGCTATCCCGGGTTACAGTTTCAAAGAAAACTATTGATTCATAATTAGACAGTTGATATGTGGAGTTTTTAGATGCTATTTTTTTTGTTTCCTGTATTTAAAAAAAAATTCTGTACATATCCTCTTGTGTATGAGAGTACATTTGGCAACAGAGGATAGACTACTAGAAAGATTGCTTGAATTTAAGTGGTAACTTTCCTAGTATTGAGAATGACATCTTGTTTTTAAATATCTGGACGTTTGGGCCTTAGAATTTGCTGAAAAGATAAACCCCATAATATCCACTGACCTGCTACAGCACTTGTAAAGGCCTCGGATACCGGCATCATTATGCTCTGAGCATTTAATGTGACCTCTGTACAATTGAGTATATGAAATTTCTAAGTGGATGATACTGACTCTCTGCTTGCAGCTACAGTGCTTCAGGTTTATTTTGTTTTCTATATTTATAACTTAGCATTATGGAAACTGTAGAGAGCTACAGAGGCTTCTTAGGCTTATCAACAAGAGATATGTGAAGGGTGATGGAATTAGATGACCCAGGAAAGAGATTAGACATTTCTGTAGAAAATGGCTGTAATTTTTAGTGCAAACTAAGAAAAGTTTACTTTCTTTTGTTCACTGTAACTTTACAGAGCGTATTTTTGTTATCTAGCTTCAAAGATGTTTAAAGGCATGGGTCTGTAAGGGGAGGTGAGGAAGGGTTTGTTCCACTCTTTAAAACTGGATTCAAACAGAATCAAAATTTTGATTGGGCTTTGGAATTATTAATGCAGGGCTGGGTCTTTTCCTGATTATGTGGTTGTGGGGTTTTTTTTTTGTTTGTTGGGGGGTGGTGGGGGTGTCTGGGGGATGTGGTCTCTTCCCCCCCCCCCCATTAGCTAGGAAGGAACAAATCCAGAACTCGGCAAACAAAAGAAAAGGGCAAAAATTAAAATGGACAAGATGGTATAGAATGTGGCATTTCAGTTAATGCAAACTAAGTAGAACCTATTTTCACTGCTCAGTGTCAGTTGACTTCATTGGAGACATAGATCCTAAAGCCAGTTTAGATCTCAGTTCAGTAGGATTTTAGCCACTGTTTGCACACTTTCACTATGCATCTTAACCACATAAGGACAAGATGAATGCATTCCCGTAAAGACCAATTATTAGGAACTTTGTTGGTTTAGTTAGGTGTTGCTAGAAGTTGAAAAGTCACGTGTGTATCAAACCCTCTGAGTTGTGCTTTACTCCATGAAACCTCACTAAGCCATTCAAATACTGTATGCATCTTGAGGATTCAATTTGAAAGTCTTGAAGCTGAAAAGTTGAAGTTGGAAAGAGGTGTCAAAGCTGAGATGAGTTGAATTGTTGGTAAACATATTCAAATAGTATTAAATATCTGATTTCTGTATCTATGGCAGCAAGAATTTGAAGATTAAATTGACTTTTGAAGTATATGTTAAGTGTAGGAGCTGAACTACTATGCATAGTACATATGTACTCAACGGAAAATGCTGTCATAGGTGCTCTCCTGATGAGAAAGAAGGACATGAGGAAGACAAGGTAGATAAATTGTACAAACAAGCTCTCCAAGACCTAGGGCTTGGCAGAAAAATGGAATAACGGATTCCATTTAAATAAAGCATTTTATCTAGTGTCAGGAAAAATGTGCAGGTATCATGACTACAATAAAGTTAGGATTTAAGAAAATAAGAGGAGAATTTTTCTGAATACATCTGCCATAAGAGTGTGTTATGCTGTGCAGAAAGCATACTGTGGAGAGAGGGAAAAGCCTGAAGGTGGTGTCACTGTGGTCAGAAGTAGTAAATTAAAAGACCCAACAGACAGGATGGAGAAGCACTGAAGGCAGTCAAAGCAAAATTTCACTCTGGTGCTATGCAACAGTACTTTAGTTCAGCTCCCTTGTGATCAGCAGCCTTTTCCTTCTGGGCAGAACTGCAGGTGTAACCTGACTTTTCTGTCATTAGTGAGAGTCTGAGGGCCTGATCCGGCTCCTGTCACTGATTGACACGAGCTTCACTGAGAGCAAGAGTGAGTTGTGCCAGAGTAGTGTTTCTTGGCGACTGGGGGAGTCTGGTAGACATACTCTTCAGGTAGCATACTGTGAAAACCTGCCAGGCCCTCGTATGCACAGGTGAGTAGTTTCTTTCTCTAAGAGAATTTTGAAGTGTAATTAAAATATACTCATGATACACCCTGTACTTAATATGATGTTAAAGATAGAAGATGATGGAGGAAAGAAGACAGAAAAACTCTCCCACAATTACTTTTAAAACTCTGGGAAAGGGTAAAATTACAGCATTTTGCAGTAAATAGCACAGCATATGTTTAAATCATGGAATTCATTATCCACACAAGGCTTCTGTTTGATATATTGTAAATAGCAAATCTATAACCAGGGTTTAGAAAATCTGAAACTTTATCCTAAGAAACTAATTTTATATCTGTAATGTAGACCTACTACAGAGAATTTTAATAACACTGCATTTGATTTGGGTGTGCTTCACTGGCAGAATGGTAGGAAACTTGGGAAACTAAGGTTTGTTGTGGTCTTGAAGGCAATGGATTCTTGCTATAAAGACAAAAGAGGAGGTAAGATGATGATTTTCAAGTATATGCAAATTAGCTGCAGGACAGAACAAATTAAGTATTTTCTGTATTCTATGCATCAAACAACCATAATGGGCAGAAAATAAAGATGTTGTTTGTCATATGCTAGAAGAAGCTTTGAAGCAGCTGGTAGGAAGGTTTGAGGAATCTGTATCACTAGAGGTTTTAGAAAGAGGTAACAGAAACAATATGGAAATACTAGCTACTGCCTTGCCATCAGGAGATGGTCTCTTGCAGATATTTTCTCTATGTTTTTGTCTTGTTTGGGGTTTTTATATTTGATAGTAGATTTGCAGTAAAGTGATTTTTACCTCCATTATTCTGTGATAAAAGTAACATTGAGACTGATCCTGCTGCACTGCACAAAACCTGAAGATAATGTGGAAAAGAGCCATAGAAAATGATTGACAGTTTTGAGAAAATGTACTAATGGGCTATTTTAATTTAATAGAAGAATCATAATAAGAACTAATGACTGGAAGCAGAAGATGCATAAACTCAAATTAGAAATAAGACACAGTATCCCCAGTCAATTTCAGTTACTTCCACTCAGTGCTGCAGCTGCAGTTTAACCTACTGACGTTCCTTTTGGAATCTAGTTGGTATCAGCCCTCATTTTAAGTAAAATGTGCAGCCAGTGGGGCATAGGAAGCTGTAGTACTGGTTCAGAGTTTGGATGTGGGAGGGCCAAAATAAGCGTAGGTCGTAATTTCTTTCTTGTTCTGGTGACTGTAGTCACACGTTGGTTATTGACATGCTGCAGGCAAAATGGGCAAGAAGCATCGTACAGAGCATTGGAGTTGACTTGGTGGGATCATACAACATTGCCAGGCTCCTGCAAACCATTTGACTGTCATTAAGACTGGAGTCATAACAACAGAGGTCTTTTTTTCAATTGTCCTGTGTCCTGTTGTATGTATAAGAATATAGCAGCACTTTTCCCATGTAAAAGTTTAGCAGATGTAAGAAACCAAAAACTTTGGGGTGGGGGGGATAAATTTGTCAGTCTGTCTTTCCTTAGGATTTTATCATTAGGAGACCTGTACAACAAATACTAAGTTCTGGATTCTTTGCTTGCTTAAACCAATTATTTACTACCTGGTATATTTGTATATTTAGTTCCTAACAGTGCAATTAAAGCTTGTTCTGCATGCCATAGAAACTGGTTCCTGTCTCCAGAGTTCTACAGCTTAAGTGTCAGCTTGTGATACCCTTGCTCATTTCACAAAGCTATATATTTTGCAAATAGTCATTTTGGATTAAGTGATGTACTACTCGGAAGGAAGAAAGGACGCGAAATGTGGCCCTAAGGATAAGATTCATCTCCCTTAAATTAGCTATTCAAAGTGCAGTTAAACATTTCCTACTTGATCCCTTTTCATATTGATTGGGCTCCCTGGCCCAGGCAGAACCTTCCCTTGGATATCCTGTACTTGGAGCAGGTAGGAGCTTGACTTAAGCAGTGCACTTGTGGGCTATGGGGCACTGGCTGCAGGTCTCAGAGCTCCCAGCTTTCCCTGCGTTGGTTTCTTCACAGACGTCCCCTGTTTGCTGTACCTGTCTCAACTCCTTTTCATAGGATCATTTAGGTTGGAAAAGACCTCTAAGGTCATCAGGTCTAATTGTTAACTCGGCACTGCCAAATCCAGCACTAAACCACGGACAGAAGTGCCATGTGTCTCTGTCTTGTACATGCCTGCAGGTATGGTGACTCAACCGTTTCCCTGGCGGCCTGTTCCTCCTTGGTTTTTGCAGAAGGATATTTAAGGTATTCTGTTCCCAATAACCTCGTATAAGGTGAGCTCCAGAGGAGCAAGAGTGTTGCAGAGAAGACAGAGCCAAGCTGAAATCCATGATGGTGCTTATGTCTCCTGGCATTGTGTATCAGGATCACCTGGAGGCAGCAGACTATTTCCTTCTTGCCCATCTCATCATCTCAGACTTGGTACCTGAAGTAGAGGTCTGAGGCGGCAGGGCAGCTATTCTGGATACTTGGAGGGTTTGGCACTGGGATGCCATCAATAAGAGATGGTGGGAGTAACAGGAAAAGCTCTTTATCATGAAATGGCATCTGGGGAAGGGGGAAGGGGAATGTGCTGTAGAAGATTGTTCCACGAAGACTCGTGCTTCTCTGCTCTTTATGAGAACTCTAGGGGAAGAAGGTAAATTTCAGAAACCCTTTCAGAAGTCTTCAACAGCATCTCAGAACAAAAAGTGCCTGTCTCTGTCCCTCCCAACTTGCAGATGGGGAGAAATTTCAGCTTTATGTAGTTGTGCTCTGTAAGCACCGAAGAACTCAAAGGATGCTTATGGACATTTGATCTGATGGGGCTAAGCATGGGTCTAATAATTGTTCCTGCTCCCCCTTCTGCTTAAGCCAGCTGTGTAATCTTGAACAAGTGCCTCTGCTTTCTCTTGCTGCTGGTTTCCCTATGCATAATATGATGACTGTAATATCTACCTAATTAGCTTTTGAATTTCAGTGCATGTGTGTCACTAAATTTTGTCCACTATACTAAAGAACTGAAATGATCTAGAGGATGAGCTAATCATCACTGCTTCCTAATACCTGTCTGCTTGTGAAGTGCTCAGACATAACATCAGCTACTGAATGTTTGGATTCATTATGCCAGAGTCCGCCCACATCTGTCTCTCCAAAGACAGACTGTGCAGTGCTTAGGTTATTCTCTCAGACCTCGGCTAAGTATCTGGGACTGTTAAAAATCTCTGCTGCAATTTCTATTATACCAGACTGGGAATTGAGTTTTTCTCTTGTGTGCTTATGATAATGAATTGCGGGTTACCAAAATTACCACTTATTGTATCCACCAAATGCAAGCCGCTAACTGACACAATTACCAATTACTATAATGCAGGTAATTGTTTTCCTTGAGGTTCTAACTCTTCTTTTATGGGATTCTTAATTCCTTTAGATGTTGTTGGTGTCTATCTATCCAGCAAAACAAATAGATCTGCTGTGGCTTCCTCACTTCTAATGATTTTTTTTTAATAGGTGTTTCTTATTCATCTTGGATTCGTATGTGTTTTCTGAGAAAGTTTAAGTGGAGTTTTCTACCTTGGAATAAATGTACTTATAGAATAAGTATCTATTTTCTGGAGGGTTTTCATTGAACAGAGCGTATATGTAGAAGAGCTTATAGGTAAAAAAGAAAAGGGGGAGGATGGAAACAAGTGAAGTATAAATATTTATATCAAAACATTAAATATTATGTCTAGGTGTAGCTTAATCCCTTTGTCTGTCCTTGTAACTACATTCCTGCAGAAGTGCTGTTTTCTTCCCAGATAACTTTTAGCAAGCTATTTAAGGATTTAACCGAAGTTGTTTTTTTAATTTTTGAATAATGTAAATCTCTCCCTCACAGATAATGTGCTTAGGGATAATTAGGTGGGAAGCCTAATCCTGCATTTCTTATCCATAGCATTACAGGTCAAAAGGTACACGTGCTTTACCAGTGATACTGGCACTTGTGTTTGAACCACTCCTTTGACGAGGACAGCCAGCTCTGTTTACCAGTGAAGGAGGAGAGAAGGCACTCACTCTCTTCTTTAATTTTTCCGTCTTGATTTCCATGTACTTTGAGATATCCCTAAAAAATACAAGTCCAGGAAACTGTAGAGAGAGAAAGCTTTAGTTTTGCAGGTGGTGATAGGCAACTCTCCTGCAGTAACTCAAAGTTTGGGGAGGGTTTCTTTTAAAACATTTTACTTGGTCCCTGGTATTCCACCCCTGTGTTTAAATAGACATTTTAATGGCACAGGCTTGGCAGTTGTCCTGTGTCTGACTTGCAAGCTGAAGTCCTCTAAAGGTGCCACCACCAATATTGCTATTAGGAGATTAGAGAGAAGCAACACTTCCTGGAGATCCGTAATGCAAACTCTTAAATAAGTTTATAAGGACTGTCATGAAGTCTGATTATATTGTTGCTCAAGAGCTAAATGTAACCTTTGTCTATATTGCATCAAAGGTTGTTTTCCCACTGAATGAAATGCTCTGTCTTATCTGTAAATGCCAGGTGGCAGATTTTATTTGTTTGTCCTGTCTTTGAGGAATGTATAGACAAGTTGGTCTTGCTAGCAAAATCTGATAAAAAGCTAGTCTCTTCTTTAAGCCTAGAATTTTAATCAAATAAACTGCTCCCTGCTTGTAACAGGGTTGACCGGGGGGAGCCTGCTGCCGTTCGCTTGTGCGGCACAGGGGGACACTTAATCTGTTGGGATGAGAGACACTTGAAGGATTATAGGGCAGTGAAACTGTCAGCAGGACCTCTTCCCTGTTCACTTGCAGGTTTTCTTACTTTTATGTGATCTTTCCTTTTTGTTGTGTAACTGAAGATGTTTTTAAATGAGGAGGTGCTGCCAGTGTAGTATGTAGGTATATTCTCTCAAGTTTGACTTAATAAAAACAAGCTTGTGAACATTTAGGCATAATATCCATGTCCTGACCATATCAAGTAAAAAGACAAAAGCTAACCTTTTCCAATTCCAAATGGAAATAAGCTCTACTCATTTTTAAGGTTCCCAATGTTTTTAACCTCTTTGAAGGAGCAGTTTCTCACACTGTAAGACATGTTGCCTTTTATTCCCATCTTTCCCCTGCCTACCCTAAATTCACAATTGCATGAATCCATGATTGTCTGTTGTTTTTCAGTCCAGGCTTGCAAACCCTGTCTAGATACAGTCCTTCACTAAGTTAGACAAGGGAGCTGAAGCTTTAGTCTAATGTCAAGGGTTAAATTCATGCCGTTGATTTGAATTTCTGTCACCTGCCTTCCTGCACTTATGACTACGCTATTTTATGGAGTTTCATAAAACGTTTAACAGTTGCTAGAAAAGTTAGTTCAGAAAAAATAAAGGTCACTCCAATAAAGACACAAAAATAAAAATGCAGCTAGAAAAAGGCTCAACCGTTTAAAAGGTCAGATTAAATAAGACACACACTGGGGTAATTTGCCCCCCCCATTGCTCAACTTTTATCAGAGTTGATGAAAGCTCAAGTGAAAGCTGAGAGGTGAAGGAGCTGTGGTTTTTAGAAAGAGTTTCTGAAGCAAAATTTGATGAGGATAGATGTCTCTTCTGTAAGTTGCCCTTCAAAAACACCTGTCCACTTAATAGGTGAATATCTTTGTACGGTGATCACAAAGCAGTCGGATCGGCCCTTAGGTCTTGTAAAGAAAGTGGCCTCAGAATTACAAAGGGACAAAGAGAGAAGAAAGTTTAAGAGCCTTCTTGGTCTTTAGTGCATCTGCCCTTGAATTTTTGTGATGCCTCCTGAGTGTTGACAGTGAAAGCTGTATTACGTGCTGCACGCTTGCAACTGAGAATTTGTTTTTATTAAATGCTTCACTCTTTTTTTTCTTATTCTCCTTTGAGCAAAGTAATGTATTTCTGTTCTTTGCAGCACGTGTCCGTGAATGCTTGAAGAAGGTCACGTCGTCAAAGAGCTTTCCTGTATGCCTGTGGTAAGTTACCTGTTTTACATACATCTTCACTCTTATGTTACAGAGAAAAGTTCAGAGAGATGTATTCAGAACAGTTCTGTTTCAAATATGCTACTTACCAGTTTTAGGACAGATCTTTGAGAGCGGTTCAGACACTGGTAGGTATATTTTACTCAATGAAACGAGTTGATGTATTTGTGTGAATATGTGCATAAGGTACTATCTTACATATGTTGATCATAAAGAGAGCTGACCATTGAAAGGGAGGAGGGGATAACACTGGCTATCGAAGATGTTTGTCTCTCAAAATCTGGGAAAATCAGAAAAAAGTTTGGGAAAATTGTTTTATATTGTAAGAAATTTCTTGTGGTGTTCTCCCTGGTTTTCTTCGGTGTTTCTGTAGGACAACTGGAAGGAGGAATGAGGAGTTGTAGGTCACAGCAGGACAGACGCATGTCTTAGTTAAAGTTTAGTTGTCCTTAAGGAGTGTCTTTGGCTGCAGTTGATGCTTTTGTTTCTGCAGTGATTGTTATTCATGCAAGAAGAGGGAGGTTGATGTGTGGTGGTTGGTTGTGTGTGTATCTGTTCTGGGAGAGATTTCATCCAGATTCCATCTGGAGAGTGCTGTTTTCAGACCATATGTAAACCACACTGGTAACCCTGAATCTGCCCTGAGTAGGCATTGAGCTACAAGTAGAATTTGCTAAGAATTTACAGATCCTTAAATGGTGTTGAATTTCCCTCTTCCAGATGCTGTTTTTCTTGCAAAGCCATTGTGTCAGTAGCAGAGTTGGTCAAGAAATGAGATGGTTGCCCCCTTTGTTTGAAGGCCAGGGAGCCTGGCCACGTGCTGTCTGGTGGAGACAGTTCTCACACTTCTCTCTCTCCTTGCTACAAGGAATTAATCTGCAGGATACAAGGAAAAGCCTCTTTTCAGTTGTTTCAGCCATTATTGCAAACAGATACAAATTGTTCCCTAATGCGAAACTTGTGTCTTGGCATCAGCAACTTAATTTTGCGGGGTTTGTTCCTTGGTCATAGTTTAGGCAGAGAGTATCTGATTGCCTTTGATTCTGCACTAGTTTTATTGTGTTACACATAAAGCACAAGCACCGAGAGCTTAACTCCATGCCTTCTCATACATCATGGTAGCAGTTTAGCATTAAATAAGAGGCATATTTACTTACTTGGGTAACATTGTCACCTGAATTATTTTTAGCAGTCTTTGCCTTTTTGTTTGGGTTTGTGGTGTGTGTTTGTGGTTGGTTTGTTTGGGTGTTTTGTGTATGTGATGTGTTTTCTTTGTTTTGCTCTGGTTTTCTTTTGTTTTGTTTTAAATAGGCAGTTAACTTGAAATATCCTGGCAAAGATGACTGTTTTTTCCACAGTTCTGGCCCATATTTGTTCTTAGGAGTTCAATTTGCTCTATCAGCTTTGACATTTAATCTTTGACAAATTTACTTGCTAGCTTTCTGGACAGAACAAATTGCTGCTACCTGTTAAGTTTGATGCAACTATGAACTCAGTGTTAAATCAGGACCTGATGGTTGTCATGGCAGGAAAGAATGTTCCAGCTGAATTGTGAGATGTATTTTATTACAGTATATGCTTTCTCTGACATAATCAAGCACCTCACCTCTGAAGAAAATTTGGTGCAGGAGAACTCTATAGTACCTATGAAATTCACCAGTGTCAGGAGCCTGTAAGTGAAGGTTAAAGTATGTGCTGATTAATAGGACCTCTGGCATGCATTTTTTAAAGGGATTGGTAAATCTCATTTGGGTTGTGTCTTCCATGCTACTCAGAGTGCTCCTTTTAAAAGAGCTGAGGTGATACCTGTAGTATACTATGTACAGCATGCCACTGAATTTGGAAAAAAACCTAAACCTACATCAGTGGCACTCTCCTGGATTTTCCTCATGCTAACGTGATAGGTGCTTTCATAAATTGGATTACACCGCAGAGATGTGTATCACTTACAGGACTTGATTGTTCTTGAGTTGACATTTTTGCTTTAAAATTTTAGCTGTAGGTTATGGTGACAATATTGGAAAATGTTGGGGTTTGTTTTGGTTTGGTTTCTTTTAATTATTTTTTTTTGAGCCTTTTACAGAAAGCACAAACAATACCCACAGTATTGGAGACCACGTAGGAGATGTGCAGGTGTAGACCATGCAATATAGTCAGTAAATACTTGAAACAATACCTCCCATAGCTTTTTATAGTGCCAAAAATAGATGGTTTTGTTCCTGTAATGCTATACAAACACTTTGCTACTCTAGCATTCCAGTTGTATTTAAGTGTTTTTCTTTGTCTCGGTTTAGTTGTGTATAGTTCTGTGAATAATTTCTGTATTCTTAGAAGGGAATAGACTCTGCTCTCTTCTGCAGATGTAAGCTCCTGTACCTTGATAGAACTAAGCAAAGCAGAGTAGTTCTGCTTAAGATTCTTTAAAGGAGAAAAAAAAAAAAAAAGCTAAGACAAATGTGCTGCTAAAGACACATTTTTCTGACCACTTGCAATGGGATAACATTCACCAACTAACAGACAACTTTCTGATACTGGCTTTCTACCGAGAGGTAATCTTGAGGTATTCGCCACATCTAAAAATAGAAGGAACCCAGATTTTATTCATCAAAATGCAGTTGTGGGAGGTTTTGGATACCTTCTAACTGCGTACGCCTTCTTCTGCAGTTTCAGTTGGATGCGCTGTTCTTTATCACTCACTCCATCTCAATGCAGATGAGCTGTACGCTGGGCAGGCAACCATACTTCCCTGCTATCTAAAGCCATTTCTGTACAAGGTAGCATGTAAAGATTCTGAATGAAAAATTGTCTAAATGATAAAGAGTTGATATTTCTTCTGAGCTGGGCCAAAGTTCTGTGTTTTCCATTCAGTAAAAAGCGATGATGCAGATAAGGGAAGGTAGTAGTTGCAGCAAGTGTGGATTTCGTTAGGGTATTTTAAAACTTTGACAAAATAACGTTTGTTGGCTTGCTGTCTTTTTATAGGGTGTAAGGCTCGCTGAAACATATGCAGTGCTACACAGTGGTTAGAGCATGCTACACTCAGATGCCGTTGTGCATGCCATAAGGTCATGTCACTATCATATGGTACTATACTGGCACCCTGTCACGCTCTCATGGTCCATTCCAAACCCAACTCAGTTTTCAGGATCTGCTGCTCCTGTTTAAAGCAAAATCAGAAATAAACATATGCACAAGCCAGCTATTAGATTCTTTTGGCATGACCTACTATGTTTCCAAGAAACCCACGCTGTTTATGGGTTTTCACACGTTTCCTCCCACGTGTTCACATACTGCCTTCTTTACTATGCGCCTGGTTACTTTTGCTGAGACATAAGGAGCGGTGCGCCCTGTTTCCATGTTTCAATCATGGATTAGCACGTCTTCCTTTTGCCAGTCCTCTGTTTCTTTTCCTCTTGTCTGATTTCCTTAAGACCATTGTTATTCCTGTGGGACTACTTTGGGTTCCTTGTGCGTTGGGCAGTAGGTCCCCACCTGAGAGTAGGAACTCGTCTGGCAGACTGGAGCTCTGCAAACTCCTGCACCAGCACAGTGGAGGGAGGCAGTGCTCGGAGGTGATGGGCTGGCTGGAAGCCTGGGTAGGATGGGAAAAGCCAGAACCGAACGTACCAGCAGCGCAGTAGCGGTGTGGTACCTTTCCAGTCACAAGCTGCAATGAGGTTTTAGCTCCTTTATCACTTCCTGGTTTTGCCCTGTTACAATGCTTAACATTAAATTTTTTTTTTTTTTTTCGTTTTGAATTGTGCCTAATTTACAGAAAGGTGTCTCCTTTCGTTCTGAAAACTCAGACACTCCTCTTTTCCTTGGAATTGTATGGGAATTGTGAATTCCTTTCAAGCCTAAAAAAATAAAATAAAAAACCCTGTATCTGATTTACAGCTTCACTCTGGTTGAGCCTAAAAACAATAATCCTGGCTCAGCATTTTAAGACCCTAGTGACCTGCACAAACTTGAGTACACCCAAAATGGTCTCGGTGGCTGATGAAAAATTTGGACCAGCGCTGAACTGACTTTTTAGCTGGAATGTGGCAAATGATAAAGGAAAAGAAAATATTTTTGGATGTGTGTATTGCTCTTAAATATTTTGCTTGCTGTCCATGCATTCTGGTCCCAAATACTTGGAGACTAAAGGAATAAGTGAATAAGTTACCAGTTCTTACTGATGAATAGGATGGAATTGTTATTTTCTTACAATTTTTTTTTTTGGGGGGGTTTTGTATATGGTAATAACAAATTACTCTGTACCACAGTCTCTTTCTACACTTAAATGGTCAATGGAATGTTAATTTCACCAAATAGAAGAAAAATGCATAGCAACAATTAACTCCAGTGGTAACTATGTCAGATTCTGAATCTTTAAGACACTTGTTCTCATTAAAATACATTGAGAGTGAAAGTCCTAAATAGAATTAGAGGTATACCTTAAAGGATAGATAAGTGAGCACGATGAAGGTATACAAAAGAAATTACTGACCATTTGGAAAGGCAATAGTTAAAAAATGTTGCTGGTCTAGGACAGCATGCAGTACTGTGCTAGCCGAAGTGCAAAAGCAAAATATTTTGTCACTTTCAGTGCAGTGTGTAATAAATACGTGTATTCATATCAATGTATGTTTTTCTCATGTACCACAGAGAGAAAATATTTATATTCCAAGTCCTAATGTTAAAAGTTTTGGGATTGTTCTCTGCTAACAGATAGAATTCTTACCTTTTAAGACTCTTCTTGCTGCTTATACCTGTCAAGATAATGCTCTTGTTTGTTGTTTATTCCCTGTCTTTGTACTAATCACTGAAATAAGGGCCTACTTGTGATAATGGGTTTGTATGTGGATTGGTGGTGTCATCATGAAAGGGTGACATTGAAGTTAAAAGAAACTACTAAAGAGGGACTCCGGGGAAGTGAAGCTAATTAGTCAAGTTAAAAAGGGATAATTCATTGCAGCCTTTGTCTTAGAAATACATTTCAAAGTTTCATTTCCATTTCAAAGTTGCAGACTGTAACTTGCAGAGTTATCATGATGCATGTAGCTGGAGAATAACAATCTGGTACTTTCTGATTGGCAGCTGGACAATGTTCTTAATGGCCTGTGAGTCCCGCGTCACTTAGGAGACCACTTTCAGGGTGATCCTGCCCAGCTCCTTAAAACAAGTTTTCCTTCTTTGCCTTTTTTTTTTTTTTTTTTCCCCCCTGACAAAGCTCAAAATAACATGCACATACATATAAAAATAAAAATCTCTATCTTTGGTAAACTTGGCAGTTGAGGTTCTGCACAGGAATGTGCAGCAGTAGGTTGGCTGTGTCTATACAATACAGACTATAGAAGCTGTGTAACTGGAAGGCATTCCTGTTGCTCACCTTTACCAAAGAGTGAGCTGGTGAGAGCTCTGGCAATCAGTATAATTGAGGTTTTGCTTTAATTACCACAAATCAAAACTGAAAACTTTCAGAATAGTTTAACTTTGGGTAGATAACTTTTGAAGAGCTCTTTCAAGCTCTTTTCATGCTTTATAATACAAGGGAACTAGTGAAATATTGCTTCTTTACTTCAAAACAGGAGAAAAAGAAACTTTTCTAGCAATTACAGCTCTGAAAGAATGTAGCTTAGAATAAGCAGTAGTTTATAATCTGTCAAGTAAATGCTTCAGTGATCATACATTTAATTGGAATGTGCCAGAAAATCTTGTTTCCAAAACATACACAGTGCTAACTTTATGCTGTTGTCTTAAGTTAAAAATTATACGGTTAAGGAAAGTATCTAGTTGGCAGGAAATAATCAAGTTAATATCCAATGCTCTGCACTGACTTTACCTATTGCATACACTTTTTTAGTATCTTTCTTGGTGCTCTGTGACACAGTGAACTAAACACAGAGCGGTCGTATGCTCAACAGTCACCTCCATTTCTTGCCGCTTTTCTCTCGCTCAGAATTGTTAAAGAAATCATTGGGAATAATTTTGTTTATGAAACTCGTAAATTGGTAACATCTGTCAACACCTTGGGCACAAAATGCAACAGTAACAATTTTCCCTGTATGATATGAGGGTTGCTGTCTCCTCCCCTTTGCACTTTAGAGGAGCACTTACTCAATTTTATTTATTTATTTAATTTTTTACAAGGAGACCACGTTAGCTTAGGCTTTTTAATTTTAAGATTTTTCGCATTTACACTGATGGGAGACAGGGTGGTTCTTGACCTTTTGAAGTCATTTTGCTTTGGCCATTATTCACTTGCAAGCTCATTTGTAGCGCACCTCGGTATCATCCTTAAGGCAAGAACTTCACTTCTATAATTATTTAACTATACAAAGGGGGTGGGGGGGCAGAAATCATCTCTACTTGGTAGTAGATTCTGATAGTTTAGATGTGGTTTTTCCCTCCTTGTTCCAGTGGAATGCTAATTGTGCAAATATGTCAGCCAGTCTTATGTCAGCAGACAGCCTTTTTCTCAAAAGACTGCACTATTATGTAAGCCTGTGAAGTAATCTTTGCTCCATTATGACCAACAAAACCCTGTGGCATTGTCGCTTCATTTTTGTTTAATTCCCTGCCTGTGGAAGTCCTGCAGAAAGCAGCTCTTAGCTTTGCTCGCTGCCTACGCGGCCTCAGAGTCACCGGTGACGGAACAAACGTGCACGGTGTCTTTTGATCCTCCTTTCCCCTCTTTGTGTCTGGGTGTTGGTGTCCTGTGCGTATTTCTTGATTATTTTGTTATTTTTAGAATAGTGGAAGGTGGTATGTGACGTGGTCTATGTGCTGTTGAGTGGGTAGCTAGTCATCTCTTCTAAATGACGTCAATCATCTGTCTGAAATGCCTTTAATGTGAAGTGTTTGAACTGAATGCTACTGCAGTCAAAAGGAAGATTCTGATTTATTTGCACGTGCAAGTCCAAGGGCTTGGATCTGCTGAAGGATAAGTGGTTGGTACTATACCTGCCAGCGTGACCCGTGCCCATACTCCAATTGCTAGGGCAGCAAATGGGAAACTTTAGACAGAAAGATAAAAATATAAACATAGAAATATTTTCTAATAAAATAATTAAAAACATATTTTAATAGTAAAACTACTAAATTTCTTTCCACAGTTAGCCAGGATAATACACCATATTAACCTGCAATACCACTGGTAACTTTTCTCTTCATCGCTTACAAAAAAAATGAGCCACAGGGAGACTTGCTAAGGAAATTTATCAAACTGCAGAGAAATGCCTACTTTTAAAAGTGATGGGTTATTCACTCCCATCAGCCGAGGATGAAGCTTCTGATTAACTAGGCCATCGTCACAGTTGGGGCAGATATGAGTAGAACTGTTTAAGACGCTGTCATGGGGCAGACACAAGACCCCATTTTCCTACAGAGTGAAGATAGATCCAGATATTCGACCGTGTTAGGAAGTGTAAGATGAAGCAGATCTTTGCTGCTTCTCTCTGACAGAAGAAATAGAGGGAGATGAAAATACATTGGACTACATACTAAAAATGGAATCCCCATTCCACAAGGGGATGGTTACAAGTAGAGGCCATCTTTCTTCTGTGTAGAGATCACCTTACTTTCACATTGGCCTGTATCTGTTCTCGTATGGAAAGCAGGACACGAGGATTGCTTTGAATTTTGATAGGAGAAAAAAGAAATGTGTATTTCTATGAAATAGAAGCACTATGTCTCTATGGTCTGTTGTTCCAGTTCAGCAGAATATTTTATCTATGAATATGGATGAAATCGGGGATGTGTTTCTTTAAAACAAGCAGGTCTCCGAGACTGCCTTCTACTGTTGCCCAGCTTAAAGGCTGAGGATCTCTTAAAATATACAGAAGTAATAAGCCATTAGCCTAGTTTCAAGAGGTTGTAGCAGATGACCTTCAGAGGTCCTTTCCAACCTAAACTGTTCTGTTTAGTCACTGTGAGACGAGAGAAGCTACAGTGTAAGTGCAGCATTTCTTTTGGTGTGCAAGTGTATGTTATCAAAACGCCATTCCTGGGGCTTCCCCCCGCCTCTATTCTAGGTTGAACTCTAGCAAATCTTCTAGATTTTCAGCTTAGAGTTCATCAGCTAAATTATTCAGGTTATGACCTATTTAGGCTTCTAGCAGATCCCAGAAATCACCAGACTCTTCATAAATCATCTCTGCAGAGTAGCTGAAAATTATTTGTTCCAAAAGCGTAAAACCTTTTCCTCTGGCTGTTTGAATTGCACAGGTCTGGGTGCTGTATTTGAGGACAGAACCACTTTATCTCTTTCAACTGCAAAAATGGGACATTAGCTACATATCTGCATCTTCTGTTGGAAGAGTCATAGTATAGCTGATTCTCATCCTTGCTGTCCCCTTTACTCAAGATCTCGGATGTCTAAATATTTAGTCAGGGGTTTTTTTTTGACAGCTATTGAGTATGCAAGACAGAGGCTGCTGTGCTGACCATCCCATGGCTTCCATGGAGCCTGCTCAGCAGGGGGAATGGCTGCTCCAGAGGCCTGTGGCTGTAAGGGTAGAGTTGTTAACTTAACCCAGGTATTGCCGTGTGAAGCTTATGAAATGTTTGTTCAAGGCGTCAAGCAAATTTTGGGTCTGTTTGAATGTGTTGGTTACTTTCAGCTTCATCTTGAACCTGTCTGTTTGTGTGACTATATTCTCCTGCTGTTAATTTAAATGCTATGAGTGCAGTGAATTTTTTAGACGGGGTCAGTAGTCTCCTGCAAAATTAGACAACTTTGTTTTCTGTGGGCTTTCTGCCTGGCTGTTTTTACTGTAAAAGCCATTCGGGGCAGGGTATGCTGAATGCTTCAAATGCAAATAATCTAACAAGAAACCCCGAAAGCAGTATCTGCTTCAAGATTTAGTGGGTCACAGTGTTTTTTGAGACATGTACACAAGGAATAAAAGGCCCTGTGCTGATATGGGAGCATGGAGGTGTCCTTTTTCCAAGGTGTACCCTCTCTGTCAGATGATGTCTCGATGTAACTCTGTTCATGGGGTTTTCTGTACAGCCAAGGAAGAACAGAGGAATGACACGAAGGGACTCGCTGCACAGGATTGCTAGCAGATCTCGTAAGGTTGACACAAAATCAATCATGAATGCCACCAAGAAATTGAAGTCACGTGCTTTCCCGAGGTTTTGAAATTCAATATTGATGAATGGTGTATGCCTTTGTGATAAGAGACTCCTTCAGCTTTGGAGTAGAGCAATGGGTTCATAGTCTGTTGTCGCTTGACTTTTTCTTTTTTTCTTTTACACTTTGAGGCATAGAATTTTTAACTTTTCACTGATTTAGGAGCACAAATCCCAGTGAATATCCAGTACAGAATGATGTATATGAAAATACCAGTAGCTTGAATAAAGAGTAGAACCCAGATTTTTTTGCACGTGGTTTCCCACTAAGTTGATATTAAGCAGAATCTGTTACTGAAATACACAGAGCAAAATAATCTTCAAATACCTCTTCACAAACCATGAAAATAAATAAAAGCCTTTGAACAATAAAAGGATAGGTCACCAAGTCCAAAGATATAACTGCTGGGTGAACTTGCATAGTCTTCAGCTCACTGTAAATAATGCCTACAGGCATTTTAATGTTAGATTTATACAGTGAGGTCTTGCCAGGAGATGATAAAGATATCAGTCTTTTTAAATTGTCACTCCAGGTAAAATATGGGTTATTCATATACTTGTTTTGTAGAATTCTATGTTCATTATATCTCGCTTGTTTATTCTCCCTGTTTAATGTATACTCATTTGTAACACAAAATCTGTCTTGCAGCCCTGCAAGCATAGCTTAGATTTAACAGTCAGACTGACTTCTTTCCTTTTCATGTACTGTCTGTAGTCAGAGCAAGCCCGCAGGGCTGTCGCTTCCCCGAACGCTTCCTGCACAACCCAGATCTTTTCAGATTATTCCCCTGGGCTGCTGATCCAAACGCATTTAAGACTAATAGGTACATACGTGTGTAACTGAGTGAAGTTGGAGAGGGCTTCGCAGAGGTACCTGGGGGTCTGCAGTCCTTTTACTGAAGATAATGTGTTCTATGAGAAGCTGAGAGGAAGGAGCACCCGGTCCCAGGGAGCTCACAGTGCTAATGTTTTTATGGGTAATAAATACTTTATGGAGAGGTCAGTGGAAAAAAACCTGCCCCTGGAATTCCTGGTGTTGTTTCCACAAAGGCATTTTTTCCAGAACCACACATAAGATCAGACTCTGATGCTATTCCTGGAAGATCTGTGACAAATCAATGGGCGAGATCTGGAATTTTCTGATTTCCATGAAAATCGATGTTCCTGCCATAGGAGTGAAACCAATAATAATAATAAAAAAATCTGTAATTTGCAAGTCCTAGTGATTACAGCGAAGGCTTACTAGATACTGTGTTGATTGAAGCATTAATTAAATATTTTACTACAGCATCAGTGAACTTAGCTGTTCACAGCTTCCACCAGCATGTATCGTACTGTCAACGATTAGAGCCACGTACTAGGTTCAAGTACTACTTGGTAACATGAAGTCAAGACACTAGAGAGCTGAGATTGAAGGTACTAAGATGCACCTGTTTATAAATGCAAGCCTTCCTGCTTTACCAGCAGTTGCAGAACTGATTGTCTCTGTATTTTGCCTTAAGCTGGTCGTGCAGCTAATTGTTGTGGAAGGGGCGCTCCTTCCGTGGGCTCTTCCTGTACGCCCTGGTCTAAAGTGGACAAACTGAAGGCAATTCTTCAGAGTATTTATTTTTCCCATTTTTATGAATCTGGTTAAAATAGTTTCAGCACTGAAAATACCTTAAAAATATCTTGATTGCATTCTAACTTAGTTTGAATGTGTACTAGTTGATAAAGGATGTGTTATTTCCGAAACCATCACTCGTGGGTAATGATCCCTTAAAGTGACATCTGTCTTGACCCGCTGGTAGTGGGCAATGTTTGCACTTAAAGTTCAACAGCATATATATGTACACAGTGGGGGGGGGAGGGAGAAAGTCTTTGTGTAATGGAGGAAAAAATAATTTGAAGACTGACCTTTTCAGAAAGGAAAAGGTGTAGAATTTGCATGTATTTATTCCTTAACTTCGAAGATGTGATTTGAGATTTTTTTTTTTCTCATGTGATGGGTGGAAGCAAAAGGAAGAGAAAAGTGAGCTGATTTTTAGAAGAGTTCTCAGCTTTCCAGTATATGTGAGAACAGAGCACAGAGTCATACTGTGGTGTTGTGGAAATAGGAAACGTGAGTTCCTGGACAGTTAAAAGTACTCAATCTTCTTCTGACACCCGGTGACAAAAAAAAAGTGACTGTATTCAGCAAATTGGAGAAATTCTGTAGTTCATGAGAAACCAATAACTGTCAGAGCCTGGCCGAAGAAGTGAGAGCTGTAAAATTAGCTTATAGTAAATTTTGACTAAGCAAATCTCTCTCTTTAGAAAATCATTAAAAATTCACTATAGTTTTACATAATGGAAGGCTAATGACAAGGACTAGCCAAATTTGTTGCATAAAAGATGGGAAAACTGCTAAATCTGTACTTTACTTCAAACTTTGCACTAAATAGTTGCACAAGGAGGTGAGGAAAAGCACAGGAAATCTCTGGACTTTAGATTTTTGGAAGTTCAGAGGCTACCTTGTGAAAATACTGGTTGCCTCTTTTCTTGTATTTTCTACTTCCTACACTATTTGAAGTGGACGCTTGCTTTTGGCCACAATTGAGAAAGCATAGTGGTTAAAAACCAGTCTAACCACTTTTATTTCATATTCTTATTTACAATGTGTGCTAAAACTGTGGTGATTTGCTAGGTTTTGCACTGTTGTTTCCCATGTTAGTTGAGTGACATAATTGCGAGTGAAATCCAGGTGGATGACGTGAGCTCCCTGCAGCAGCAGCAGCGATACCTAAATGAGCTCACTGAGTTGATCCCACGTTATCCGAGTTCAGAATCAGTAGCTGTAACAGATCTTTCCCAGAAGCCTTCAGTTAATCTCGGAATGGCCAACACAAGCCATATTTGAAGATGCATTACAAAAATAGGTTCTTTACAGCCCCTTATGTAGTGTAAGAATTTGGAGGTAGAAATTTAATTTCACATGTTTAGTCCACGTGTACAGCTTGCCCTGGGTAATCAATCTTGTATCTTCAGATATGCCCAAACCCGTATTCTCATGTAATTGTCAAAGCATTTAAACCTGTTTGTGTGTGTGTAGTCAGAGGCAAACAAACATGCACACCCCCCCCCCAAAACAAAACCCACACAAGACAAAGAAAACAGTAATTTTTTTTTTAATCTACAAGAATAGTGGGGAACAATTAAAAAGTTGATGTAACTACATAGCAGAAGGGCTAATGTAGGATATCTGAGGAATAGAAAAATGAAACTGAGAGGAAGGAGGAGGTAGTAGGAGAAGCTGGTAAAGCTATTGGAGTTCTTGTGAATGCTGTTTGGCTTTCTGAACTATCTGTGGGATGTTTAGGAGAAACTCTGCAAAGAAAAAAGTTCGGTCAAAAATGGAGTTTTGGCCCTGTGCATGGAAATGAAACCTGATTGGGAAAGTTTGGGCTGTCTTAGACAAGTGCTGCCTATTTAAAGCAAAACTCTGCTTTAGGGTTTCACAATGCAGAGACAGCTGTGAACCTACAAGTTGACTGTATGCTAACACTTCAGATTATGCAGATCTGTTTGAAAAATCAAGTATTTTCCAAACTTCGTAGGAATGAGACAGTTAAGGAGTGAATCTGTTGAAAATGTTGACTGACTGTGGCAGCTTAAGATGTTTTAATTAGGCATGGAATTAACATTTACAGAAAGCACAAAGTTTAGACATGCACCTTTCTGAGACAAAGTGAATGCCAGGTGAGAAGTAGATTTTTCAAAGTATGTGTTTAAAAAATGTAAAGTAAAAATACATGATCCAATTACTGAAGAAATTTTACGCACTCAAGGAACATCATAAATGGACAGCTTTGAGTGAAATGAATCCATAAACTGAAAGAAATCGGAATGTCTGAAAGTGAACAGATGATGTGGATGTGTCTAGATAATTTGTTAAAATGTCAGCAGAGTATTGCATTAGCAAAACATGGATCCTTGTAATTGTCAGGGTCCCACACCTACTTACAAGTATTCTTGGTGATCAAGGTAGCATTGCTAGACATAAGGCACATCTAAAGACTAGATAAAAATAAATCTGTTAGATGTCATTGAGCAGACTTTATTTATGCTAAGGGATGATCAATACATATCTATCATCATTAAATTTGCAAGGAAAAAAATAAACTGACACGTAACGATCTTTTTGATTGCTTTCCTCGTATTAGCTTCTTCCTTTCCCAGCTTTCTTTTAAAAGTGGTCTCAAAGATTTGTGGACATGGGAGTCGTCTATATTCTTGATGCTCATGTGCTCTGTTGACCAAAGTATGTTTGTGTTTCAGCCAAAATTCTAAGTACTGAAATAAGTATAAGATGAGCTCAGCAAATTTTAATTTAATGAGTGGAAAAGCCTTCAGGAAAATTCCTGGGCTGAGAGAAAGAGACCAGGAGGAAGAGTCATACTTCTTCTAAATGCTGTTTGATTGATGTTGTACGTTCATTATCACCATGATCATTAATTTTCATGCTGTGGAAGAACAGCTGAGATAAGACATTTCTTTTTAGGGAAATTAAATACTTCAGGGGTATCCCATCACCTTTCAGTCTATACTATACACCTTTCCAGGACACAGAGATTGAGTTCTGAATTTTTAACTACTATCATCCTACTGGTGATTAATGAAAGCATGATGATGCTCTGAAGAGGAATAGTTTAATTCCGCTGCTCAAATAAAAACTGTAATGTTTCTAGGAATTCATAAATGTTTAAAGTAAAATTTTGAATCTTGCCTTGAATGGCAGAACACATCAAAACAGGTTTCATGCGGTGAAAACAAACCATTTTTGGGAGAAAATGTTTGACTGCTGAGATGTATGCATATATATAATATATATGTGTGTGTGTGGATATATATGTGAAGTTAAAATTTAAGAATAATTTTGTAAAATGAATGCTTCTAGCTTTATCTGAGATTTTTCTTTATTTTGTTTCTTTACTAATTTGAGAGGTATGTAAGATATGCAATAAAACTAATGCTTACATGCCTTATTGAAAGTAATGGAAGCTATTGAAATGTTGAGAGGGAGGACTTTACTGCTGATCCAGCAGGCTGTAGCTTTGCTCTTCTGTCTTTTTGGTAGGTTATTTAGTTCAAAATTATATAAGATACTTGACTTCTGGAAGGGTTTGGTGTTTTGGTGTGGTGTTTTGCTATTCGCTGCACTTGGACAAGATTACTGTCAATATCTTCTTTTCTGAAGGTTAAAATGAGGCTTTATGGAGTAATGTGTTGAGGAGGAGGGTGGTTATGCTCTTAACTGCTGGGATGTAGAAAGTGTTCAGTGGAAATAACACTTAAAAGAGCTGAAGTACTGTAACTATGGGCCTTTTCAGCATAGGTCATAAAATTGGAAGGCAAAGGGCAGTAGACTGGGGCACTTTGTCGTTGACCCTGGTGGTGAAATTGTTCTCAGCCCCTTCCAGGTAGCTGCTCAGAAGTATCTTACACTTCACTGGTCGCCTAAATGTATACTGACCGTCTGTTTATTTTTTGTGACTTAAACTGATGAAAAAGAGACAGACCAGAAAAGTAAACATTAAAGAGGAAAAGTGAAAAGAGATTAAAGAACATGGAGAACAGTAACAGCTGGGAAACTTGTAATATAAATAGTGTTGAATTTTTGTGTGTGTGTGATGGGGGTGATGCAGGAACATTCAATATCTGGAGTCATCCAAAACACATTTTATAGCCATGCTAATAGGAATTGTCTCCATTTATCAGCACGACTACACTAATGTGAACAAAATGTTTAACCTAGTCAAAATAGAAAATGCAGCTTTTTCTCCTTTCACTTTTTAGTAATTCTAAGCAAATAAAGTGGACATCAAGAAAAGTAGGTCATAACGGGAAGATAATTTTACTTCTGTGTTTCCTTTTTTTCCCGTGGATTGTGGAGTTTTATTAGAATTGTATGCTTTCAAGAGGTTCTTTGAAATTAAGTATTTAATTTCAAAGAAAATGGCTGGGCTTTCACTGAAATAGTAACACTTCAGAGTTGTGTGGCCTTTCCAGTCCTGTTGGGATGGTAAATATTATGTGAAAAGCACTTGCAGAAGCCAGGTACAACTGAGGAAAAATAGGTTGTTTATTTTAATTTTAGGTACTGTACAGACAAAATTGAATTATCTTAAAAATCACCACAAATAATTTATCATGCTAGTTGGGTACTTTCTGCCTTGCCATGTCATCTGATCTAATGGTTCTTTCTTAATTTATGACAGAAATACTGTGGAATAAGGTGAATGTCAACTATAATGATGCTGTTTGTTATGATGAAAACACAGAGAGAAGGAAATTATGTTTAATGCATCAAAGCAAGAAATTTCAAATAGGTTATTTCAGCTACCTTGATTTAGTATTTCTTTTGGGGAGAAAAAGAAGGTGAGGAATTCTTAGTGAAAATAACAGTGTGAAAACCTGTGTCATAGGTGAAAGACTCTTAGATGTGGAAACATTTCTCATAGATGAAGGACATAGGAACTCTGATTTCAGAGACTTGTAGACATACTAATATCCAACTATGTAATGACCCATTAGTGCCTTCTGCATAGAGAAGTATTTGACTCTCCAGGTAAAAACTGACATACAGTTCTCAAATTTGGCAATCCTATTTCTCTACCTGGATCTTCATTTGGCTCAGTTAACTTCTTGTTTGTCGGAAAAACCTTGAACAAATAATTGTATTGGACTGTAAATCTCAGGCAAGATGTGAGATTTGCTGTGAGATTTTGTTTTTATTTCTTTTATTTTTTTAAGCCAGCATGCAGAAAGTTGCACACGCCATAGTTCAGCTCTTGTGTTACAACTTCTCAAATGTTTCTGGGATCCTGATACTAAACACGTGTGCAAGTTCACAGGTAGAAGTATTTTTTGTTATGTTGCTGCCTCTGCTCAGAAGAGACCAGATGGTGTTCAAATGTACCCAGGAAGGAGAGTGGATAGTTTTGGTGATGAGTTTCCTGTACTGTGGGAAATCCAAAATCTGCTTCCAATTTGATGACATACGGCCTTGGGAATACTCTTGACGTTCTTGTTTTTCTTGTGTAATCAGTGGGGACTGTATTTGTGGTGAGGACTGTTTTGCTGTGCATTTTGTGCTGTATCTGCTGCAATGAAATCTTACTCTTGCTTGAAGTCCTGATCTAACACTAATAATTACTACTAAATAAAGATGCAATAGAAAAATATGTACAGCTTTGCAGTACTAGTACTAGTTGAATAACGAGCAATGCTGGTATTATTTGTCTTTCACAACTAATGGAGTCATATTTTTGTTAAACCACCAAATTTAACAGGTTTCCTGCTAACTTCCAAACAGGTTAAAAGTATCTAATGTGCAAGTTTCCCCCTGCTTGAACCATGGGCTCACAGAGCAATAATAATTCTGTTTTCCAATACTAAGCTTTTCCAGCTACCCACAGTTGTAAAAACTGAGGTGATTCTGGTCTTGTATGATATGAAGCAAACAGCATGTGGCATTTCTGGTTCAGTGGTGACTTCTGACTGGCCTTTATTTCTCTGTCACGGTTGAAACTCCCTCCTTTCTCTCAGCAGCAGTGAAGATGCAGGATGAGATCAGTTAAAATGGTTGGCTCTTTCACTCCATATACTATCCAGAATAGTCCGAGTCCTTTGGCTGTGTGACACTAAAAGGCTACATGAAGAGCTACTTGGATCTGAACTGTGACTTCACTGTGCTCTGCCACTGCTCTGTTGTCTTTCTTTCATCAAAGCTTTTCTACAGATACCTCTCCACTATAACACATCATGTCCTCAAAGCTAGTTTTCAAGTCTTCTTGACTTCTCTGTGCACACCTTCACCAGTGATTGGTGTACCTGGCTTTTGGTGGCTTCTTCACAGAGCACAATCAGCCCTTGTTCTAGTTTTATTATAGCCTGAACCTGTGGCTAGAGTGGGCCGAAAGTCATTGATGGGTATCAGAAGAGGAGCTAGGGGTGAGATGTATAGTCATCAAACAGAAAGCACGTGCATGTCCTTCTCCAGTTGCTGGGAGTGCTGTCTCTGCATTTGCTGCCTGTACCCTACGCAAGCTCTTAGACCTGACCGAGCACTTGCTGAAGTGACTCCTCTCCTGCTGCCAACAGAAACTCCCATAGGTAGGAACTGTAGCCGTGGCTGCAGGTGTGAGCATATGCCCTGCTTCTCTTGCTTCCTCTACTGGTTTTCTCCACTATTTGTGGGGTTTTTTTGTTCTTTTTTTTTTTATCACCCAGCGTAATTGTGAGGTGGCTTTGGCAGAAAGTGCCTTGCATCTCTTTTACCCTTCTGTAGCCCTTGAAAGGAAAAGAAAAGAGGAGTAAAAGAAAGATAACAGCAAGGTCCAGGACTGTGAAATGTGGTGAATGATAGGAGGAGGAATATTAAAAAGACGCACAGTGAGAGAGTGAAATTGTCCGTGTACAGTGTGGAGGTGTGGTAAGGCATCTTCAGGAGGAAGCAGGAAAGTCCTGGAGGAGAAACGAGTCTGCAGAGCGGTGAATAAGAGGGAGCTTGAGGGAGATTCTCAGAGATGAAGGAGAGTGACTATCTGGGTGCTTGCAGAGACAGATAAGGGTTTGGCGTTAGAAGAATTTGGCTTGATGCTTAGTACTCACTGGCCAGAAGCAAGTGAAGGGAGAATTTATTCTCTTTTCCTTTTAACCTAGATAAGATTGAAAAGATGCTACATATATAGATATCTCAGAGCGTGACATTCTCTCCTGTGCCAATGAAATGAATGATTTGACACAATTTTTTCCTTTGTTTTGTGTCGTCACCCCCCCCCCCCTTTTTTTTTTTTTCCTGTTCAGATCATGCCCAAGAAGTCTTGCTGCTGTTGGGCACTGTGTCTTCCCTCCAGTAGCATAATGCCCTCTAAGTGAAGTATAGAACAGGATGGCTCAGGCAACACAGGCAATCTATAGCATGAGTTTAAAGGGAGGCAAAATAAATCTACCTTGGTAGCAGTTCCTGGTAATTCATTCTGATAACACTGGCTGCTCCAAGGGTTGAATTTACTTTGTAACCGCTGAGTTTTTTGCAGCGAGGCTAAATGATAAGACACAAGCTCTCAAGTAACCTCAGTAATAATATAGGTATTTTAAAGCAGAAAGCTTTGAAATCTTTGCTGTGTACTGCACAAAATGCCCAGCAGAATAACTCTTGATCCTGGTTTGGTATTTGTTCATTTTTTGATAATATATTCAAGGCCACGACATGCACTGTCTGTTGAAAGGCAGTAAATATTTAATGTTCTGTTTATTTGTATAATGGCCAAATGAAATTACTTTCTATCTATTAATATCTCTGCATGTGCACATTCACATCTTTAAGCTATGGAGAAACAGAATGAAGGAAACTGGAAAAAGGATATAAAAGTTTTGCATTTGAAAAACTGAACCAATTTAGTCCTCAAAATCTTCCATCAGGGAAAGGCAAGGTTCTCCCCATTATTCAGACGTGCTGACAAAGGCCCAAGAGTGCATGTTTTACTCAAAGTGTGACAGGGCAGGTGGAGTCAATGTCTGAGCCACTACTTAGAATTCAAATGTTCCTATTAACCTGGACCTCTTTCATAATACAGAGAACAACCTTCAAGTTGGCAGTAGGCTAAAGCTTTCGTTTAAAGGTTATTTGGCGGTCACTGAAGCAAGTCTATTTCCTAATGCACAGATGTCCTCTTAACTAAAGACCTCTCAGATGCCTTCTTGTTTGAAGCTATGCCAGGTAAAGCAAAGACTGAGTAGACTTGTCAGTTCAAGTAACCTCTTGGAGCAAGCAGCTTTCCCTTAGAGTCTGGATGCCAGCTGTACAGCAAGGGAACGTTTGCTTGTGGCACGTGGTCTCTTGAATCGTCTGTCAGTCAGTTGCTTGATATAGGCACTTTAAGAATGCATTTATTTAAAAAAAAGGACAGTGCAAGGTGAGGGATATTTCTCAGTTTGTGTTTTAAAAAGGCAGAAAACATGGTTTTATTTAGGTCAAAATAGCATTGCTAAATGGAACATGTCCTACATAAATTAGGGAGTGGAGATGCCCATGGTTGGTTGTCTTGCGACCGTGAAATATTTATCTGGTCATCCTTGAATACACCAAGTTTTGAAGTTAGGCAGATTTTATCATAGCCTACATTGTAATAATCGTAAGTAACGTGAAACAAATATTAGTTAACTTTTTGCCTCATGACATATAAATTAGGATATGATCCAGGAATGACATCTTTGTGGGGAGATCCTGTGCCCACTGAAATAGCTCTCTGCAGGGAGCTGCTGATGCTGATCCAGTTGCCAGATCTGCTTGTTATCTTTTGAGGGTTGTGCTACTGAGGCTATTACAGGGTCTTGTGTTCTTGGTGACAAAACTTGTGTTGCTATTTGGTGACAAATCAGGACTTCCAAATATTGTCTGAGGTGATAAAAACAGCACACGCTTCCATATAGCCATCAACAAAATATGGAGATTCACAAAATTGCTGTTAATTTTCCCATTGGGAGCATTCGTTTGAAAAATGACCCACAAAGACTCAAAGAAGAAGCTGCACTGAAAATGAAAACAGATTATATTAAAAGTCCAGAAATGGAAACCAATCTTAGCAATAAGAGGTGGGCCTTCCTGGCCTTTCTCCCATGTTCAGAAGGCATCAATAACAATTTTGGTATGACTGTTATGTGTTTGTGATTGATGGTTCTCTCTTCTAACAGATGATCAGTTCTTTTTAATCACACTTCTTAATGCAATAATATTGAACTATCTTATGAAAGAGAGGGGATAAATCAGAACCTAGTAAAAGAAACTTTATTTTTCATGGCCAGCTGGCACTGCTGGAATTCACTGTTACAGCAGGTCACGGAGTTTAGTGCTCCTGGATTTTTTTCTTTTCTATTTATTTAGAAGATAACTTTGTGTTAACAAGACTGAGATAAAGCTAAGATGAAAAGGTTAACTGAATACCAAACCTCAAGACAGGAGATGAGGGCTTGGTAGGGTCAGGAAGGAATTTCTCCTATCTGCATTTCCCACTATGCCCAGCGCAGCAGTGGGATGGGTGCATACTGGGTTTTCTCCTCTGAAGTAATAACTTACAGGCCTTCATGAAAGAGGTGTTGGAGCAAACGGACCAGTGGACTAATCCAGGGTGGAACCCGATTTCATAGCATCCAAACTTTTTTCAAGTTTATGCAATATGCTTGAATATAAAATAGCAAGTTCTTACTGCAAAAGGCGTGTTCAGTGCTCGCGTATGGGAATGGCAAATACAACAGCAGGCTGAGATTGCATAGCGAGTAAGGTTTAGCTGTTTATCTCCCAGCACTGAAGGTTGTATGTGAGGCTGTTTTATCACTGTGTTAATTTTTTCAAATACCTCAAGTATCTTCAGGGACTTAGAACTAAAAAAAAAATTATCAAGAGTTGACCTCTCCATGCTCAGATCCTTTTGTACGGTCAGTGAGATGGGAAAGGGGGCACAGCATTGCCAGAACGAAAGCTGTAGGTGAGTGAAAGGTGTGTGAGACTTCTGTATTTAGCTGTCTTTCCTCTGTAGATAGCAGCTGAGGTCCCAAGCTGACTTGGTTAAGGTGTAGCAGAGTGTTGTGTGTGTGTGAGGATAATATTATCACAGTATCAGTAACTTCTATTCTGGAATTCTGGTGTTTGGGATTTGTTTGTTTTTACTTGTATGTTTGCTAGTGGTTTGTTTTTTGTTTGTTTGGTTGTTTTTTTTCCCCTAAGGTGAACATTCTGTAAATGCTTAGCATATATTGACTAGAAGAGACCGATACCCTTTCTCAGCATTTTTCTCTGAAACCTTGAACTAACCAAATAATGTAAGATTTTAAGTTTTATTTAATTAGATGACAAGTTGTTTGGGTCTTTTTTTTTTTTTTTAAACAAATAATAATTGAAGAGACTCAAAGTGAGGAAGTGTTAATTATTTTATCTCTGTGGTGGATGCATATTAAGTCAATAATGTGTTTATTATTTAATGTAAGATTATTGTAATGTACTTCTAAATTTTACTTCAGTCTTGTTCCTCTCAAATTTTTAGGTAGCGTTCTTTACCACTAGAATTGAGAGCTACACTCCAAAAGCATTTTTTTATTAAAGGGTATTTGTGAGCTACAGACTCCTGGCTGTGCCTTCTGTTAAGTCTGAAAGACTTCAGTAAAAATTTCGATTTAGTGTGGCCAGTTCAGGGTACTGGATACTTTAAAGAGTCAGTAAGGATAGCTGGTTTCTAGAAAAGGCCTCAAAATTCTTAGTATTATCTAAACTGAGGATTAAAAAGTTATAATTTTCCAAAAGTTTCTATTACATTTCCTATTCTGCCTACTGTGCATTGTACATTATTAAAGAGTACTGCTCTGACATGCCCCCCAAAGAAGCGAATTAACATTTCTTGTGAACTCTGTTCTTTTGTGGAGAAGTAATAATGATTTGAGCAGCTCCAGAAGTTTCTCAGATGAATCACAATTTATTAGTTGTAAAATCAGTGCCCATTATAGTTGCTGATCCTGTGCATAAACTGTTGTTTATAGGAAAAAAGCCTTTTTTAAAAAAATTGTTTGCTGTTACTGATAAGAGATCTGAGACTTGCAGAGAGGATATGGACAAAAAATGAAGCATGTGAGTGATAGAATTTGTGAGACTTTCGCTTCACGCTACTCATCTTTTGTCTTTGAAAGTCAATTTTAGTTGTGATTTGGTACAGTTCTGAGAAGAGAGGAAGCCCATTCTAGCCACTGAAAAGATGAGCCCTACCTTGTGCTTTTGATCTGGCTTGAAGCCTTTTGAGTGTGACCATTTTTAGGGAAGTGCTCACCTGCCAATGTCGACCTAAGTGAAGTAGAAATTGCTGCTGGTGGGCTTTTTTTGTATAGATTCAATTCTCTTGCTCCTCCTTACCACTGATTTAGTTTGTCTTCTCTTAAAAATCTTATTTCTTACTTACTCTTGAATAAAATCCTTAGATTTTATATTAAGTATGCTTGCTAACTGGTCCTGTGGTTGAAAGAAGACGTGCAAGTCAGATATGATGAACTTAATCTAAGCGCTATAGTTAAGGACATGCCTTCAAAAAAGGCTCTTTTGGAAGAAAAGGGGTTGATTAACATCGTTAAAGGACTACCAGGTCTTATCAATGGCTTATGTGAATTTAGGATATAACCACTATATTGGAGCAATTCTTTGACTTCTGCATCCCGTCTCTAGTGTGACTAGAAAAATCAAAGTCCAAAAAAAGTGTAATAAGACTTAAAGTGGGGATTTAGACTAGTTTATAGGAACATACTTAACCCCTGTGCAATTCCTCATCTCTTCAATTGGGATAATGTATTTAACTACAGCACAAAAGGTCTAAGGATTAATCAGTTAATGAATTCATAGTACCATGAGCATGAAGTGTGCTCTAAATGTTTTCCCACAGAAACTTCTCCATTACTAAAGAGAGAGGAAGAAAAAAAGCCAGTTCACTGCTTTAAAGAATTGTGAGAATTCCATCAAGAACACAGATAATTAAAGTCATATTAATAGATTTTTAGGTCTTCATTTTCCTCTTGAGGCCAGGTGTCCCTGATTCTCCCCCCCCCCCCCCTTTCCCCTTCAAGCAATGTCCCTGACTCAGTTGCCAAAGACCGAGAAGCAAAAGTGCTCATCTAGCTTTGAACTTGATACCTGCAGTGGAGCTACAAGGTTAAATAAATGGGGTGTGTGGTGTTTTGTGGGTTGTTTTTTTAAGTTGTGGGTTTTTTTTCCTCGCTGAGCATAGCAATTCCAAAAGCTATTCTTCCACCCCCCCCCCCCCCCCTTCTTTTTGGTTGGACCAGCCCCTCGTCTTCTCTGCCCCCTTCTCCCACTGGTAGGTTGGTGGCGGGGGGGACTGCCTTAGGTGTTTCGCAC
>JANHGN010017992.1:8678-51252 GCA_024605025.1 Megaceryle maxima
GATGCTTTTTACTCTTAATTGGGAAGAAAAAAAAAAAAAAAAAGCCTTTGTAATATTGTAGTTTTAGTCCACTTGTAGATTTTTTTTTTTTTTTTTTTTCCTCCAAATGGGACTGTGTGAATGAGACTTCATGGTCATTTAGATACTAGAAACTGATGTCAGGCTTAATAATGCTGAGAGCAGAATCATAATAGTTGGAGAGGTTTTTAAATGTTTGTTTGAAGATCCTGTACAGCAAGGTGGTGAATTTCCTCAACTTCTCTTATAAATGTGAGGAAAATTTTTAAGGATTGTTCAGATTGATCTTGGTGCTGTGTATACCTGTTCTGTGCTGCACAGAAAAGCTCTGAATGACCCCTGTGTAGGGAAAGATTTTGAATAATGCAGTATTTTGATCTTTATGTAATGGCACTTCCATTGGTCATGTTGTGTACTAGTCTTCAAGGTCAAGATTCAAAACCCAGTGAAGTCAGTAAAATACTCTCTTCTTGCTTCGGGAGATTTTTTGATTGTTACACTCTGATTTTTATGATGCTCCTAGGGTTAAAATGTAAGCCTTTACACCAAGACTTCAAAAATATCTAGAAAGCCTGTAAGGTGGCAAGAGATTCCTTGCATTCTAGCAGCTACCATAGCTTAGAGTTAATAGCAGATTTTAAGTGAAGATAAAAAAAATATAATTAATCTTCTGATTCAGGGTAAAGAAAAGAGCACATGGACATAGTATATGCTAACTGTGATTCTCTGCTTTAAATTATAGCAATGACCAACAGAAGGACCTTTCCCAATTGTAGAATGCTGTTTTGGTACAATGATTTTATTCAGAATCAATAGATGTAGTCCTCTACTAGGGAAGTTTTTTTCTGATCTTTCCTACCCTTTAAAAAAGAGGCACTGTCTTTTAACAATTTCACAATTGTATGATGGTGCTAAGAGACTTATTACAAAAAAAGAATAGAGCTGTTACTAGGAGTATAGCATGACTTGTCAAAAGATTCATTTTCAGTAGATTTAATAGATTTCTTGACTGAAATCTTGATGGATGCTGGGTCCATCAAATTACTAATATAACCTAGTTGGTAGCTGTGTGTGTTTTACAGGCTGTGAGGCAAAAATAATATGACAAAAGGATGCGTGTAAGAAAATAACACTGCTATATCTTATCTTCTCTAGAAAAAAAATGATATTGTTTTTCAAAATATATATTGTGACATAGCTTTCAGAGATAACCATCACATGTTCAAAACAAACAGAGGACAAGGTGATATTAGTTGATGATGCAGTCTTCTCCACATCGTGACTGTTCAGGATAGCTCTCCAAAATAAAATTCCATGGAGTTACTAGGATGCAAAGCTTTAAAAAATAATTTGTTTCTAAACATTTATTAAAATCTACAACATTATGAGCCACATTCAGATTGCCTACTGTACATGTGTAAATTTTATATTATTTGAATACATATGCAGGGACAGTCATGGATAAGAATTTCAGTGACTTATTCTTATATCTGCTAGGGGAAATAATACTTAAGTAACATACCTAGCACTTTCAGTATGCTGTTTTGCCATATAATTAAGTAGGTAGATTTAAAGGAAGTCCATACACCATGGCTGTTTTCTGCATTTGTAGAAAAACTTCTGTAGAACTCTATTTTTATGTGTATTAAATTCTGTTATATTTTTCCACTGAAGCATTGTTTGCCACTTGGTTAGTACCACAGATTTTATAGAACTATCAATCAGAAACATTGCAAAAAGGGAAAATAAAAAGTAAAGAAAACAGCACAGCAGAACTGACTCTGAACAAAACCTATGGCCATTCTGTTAGGTGTCCTTTCCTCAGTACAAAAGCCTATCAGTATGCCCTCATTTGTTTGTGTGCAACTGAGCTTCAAAAGGGCAAGACAAGTGTGTTATTTTCAGGAATCTTAATTTATTATTTGACACAGTTCATAAACCAGCAGCTAAATGTTAGAGCAGAATGTATTTTTGGGGCCAGTTCAATGTATCTTTACTTTCTCAAGAAATGAATATATTTCGTAATTTTTTCATACTATTAACCTTCCACACTTGAGATGCTGTGGCATCACAGCAGACTGGGGAGTCTTCTCTGCGAGTTGTGCCAGGATGCTGTCTGCTTGGCTGGGACAGCTCAGCACTTCAAAAACCTGGACAGATGGGGGGTTGTCTCATGAGAAGTAGGATTCTGCTGGGCTTCAAAGATGCTAAGAGTTGAAGGTGGGATGCTGTATCCACTTCACACACCAGTTCTGCTGCTAGCTTGTATTGCAGCAAATAAGATGATGGAACAATAACAACGACAAAAAGCCAAAACAAACCAACTCAAAAATCAAAGCAAAACAAAAGGCTAGGAAACAAAGTGATACCCAGAAAAGACTGGTTAGAAGGAGAAAAAAAAAAGATAGATAAATATGCCAATTGCATTCTGTCTCTCAAATCATAATATTGACAGTTTTTAGAGGTAGAAAAAGTCTTTAAATAGACCTTTACTTCTTCAATTATCCTACTCTCCCTGTCTGGTCCTATGCTTTTTGCATGTCAAAGTGTACAGAAAGAACTTAATCCTCTGAATATCTGAGAATCATTTCCATTTTTGTGTTTTTTGTAACTGTTCCTATAAAAATCCCAATATACTTTCCTGTTTCTGTGGCATCTATTGAAACATGAGATGTGCTTCCTAAACTTTGTTCATTCTTTCTGTACTATTTACCAGCACAGCTCTTTTTCCTCTTTTAAAAGCATTTATATAGAAACAAATGAGCTGCATACAAATGGACCCGCAGTGATGTACCTTCTGCTTGGAAACAGCATAAGGCAGCCAAATTTCTACAAGAGATCAAAGAGTTTGGTTACGTAGGTAAAGGTGTGCACTGGAGACAGAGCAGCTGCTCCAGAGTCTTTTGAACTTTCATTTACTGCCTCCCACTCACAAGCAGAGCATCATGGCAGCAGTTTTTCACAGCCATCAGAGACTGTATTCTTTCCCAGACTGTTACCAGATCTCTCATATAAGACCTCTGGCATATGTGTGCTGTATAATTGCAGTTGAGCATGATTAGGGCTTACACAAGTTCAAGTACTGAGTCTAGCATTTACCAAGTGAAGTCACCAAAGTCCCGACATGGGAAGGGCTCACTGTCCATTTGCTCAGCTAAAAAGCATCACCTCTTCCATGCGTATCCTGGTATAATAGTTCTGAGTTATCCAAAGGAAGTGATATTAAAAAACGTGACTTTGTATTTTAAAATGTTATTTAATTTTCTTGCCGTGGCCGCAACCAACCAACCAAACAAAAAAAAGGAAGGCTATATTCTCTCTCCTGAGCAACTTGTGCCTACAGCACAGTCCAGTGGCCCTACACTGACACGGGACTGTGCGCACAGCTGATTGTGACTGGAAATGAAGATGACTCTTTGTCTCTTCTGTCATGTTGAATTCTAGGACTGGCATTTAAGGAGCCCTTTTGAATGAGTAGCTTCAAATTGATCCAGTTTGCTGAAAAGCTTGAGGCCCACTGAATTGAAAAATAGCATTTGGAATGGAAAAAAAAAAAAAAAAAAAAAAGATAGATTTCACGTCAGTATGCAAGCTTTGTGAGACTGGATTTTGCATTGCAGCAGTCATTTAGAGAGTGTAACTGCTTGTTTCAGCATTCTTTTAATTTAGTGACTTTTCCCCCACTAAACTTAGAAAAGTACTTGTCTGTGTATGCGTATATATGTGTCTCTGTATATGCACGTACATATTAGTAACAGATAGATATAAGAAAAAAGTATTTTCCTTCAGAAAGGAATCACCTACTATTATAACCCTCCTCTTTTTTTTCAACTGAAGCAGCCTTAAGGGATGACCACAACTGACTCACCTTGGGCAAATCCTCAGGTGGATCTACATCTTCATCTTCCTTCACCTGACTCTCACTTCCAAAGCCCCATACCTGTTACACAGTGGCAACTGAGAAGGCATAGCAGACTGAGAAAGGATTTGCCTGCCTCCCCGAGAATGGACCTGTATCCATTCCCCCCATCTCTTAGGTCCCTTCTGATAACTTGGCTACAAGATGGTGGGGTATCCTGTGCTTCTTGTAAAATCTGTCCTTTCTGCTTATTCCTCAGGGATGGTGGATTCTTGGTCCACCGATCCATCTCCCTGTTGCACTCCCTGATACTCCTCAGCTGTTCCCCTTCCTCTTTCAGTTCAGCCACCAGGCTGAGCAAATCATTCACCTGGTCACACCTAACACAGATGTTGCCTTTGCTGCTGTCCGTTAGCAGTGCCAGGCTCAGGCACTCCCTGCAGCTAGAGACCTGAACACCTGCATGTTTTCATGGGACCTCTGCCTGGATCGCCACATTTCTTTCAATCACGGGTTTTGCCAGGGTTGCTACCACAGCTCCCCGCACCAGCAACTTCTCCCAGCGCCTCCTCCCACCCAGGTGACTCACCACCACGCGCCTTTGCTAGAGTTTGCTCCGCAGGCGTTTAAATCGCCCGCTGTGGCTGCAGCTCCGCCCTCTCTTGGTCCTGCTTCTCTTGCAAGGGATGCTGGATAGGGGAGAGTTACAGAACTCGCCACGTGTAGCGCTGCTTGAGGAGAACAAACCCCTCAGCGCCCTATCTGCCGCTCCTCTGTCGCGGGAACAGTACGCTCTGGCTCCAAAGGCTGACCGCAGTGAGTGATTTGTTAAGACATTGTAGGTTTATTGTTTGTTTGGTTGGGTTTTGTTTGTTTGTTTTTTTCCAAATAGTAACATCATAAATCAGCAATTAGTCTTCTGTTTGCAGAAAAACTTCAAGCTGTACACTTTAAAATTAGATGGGGAAGTTTTTTAGTAAGGTTGCAAAATGCTTTTTTTTTTTTTTAAACAATCTAGGTATGACGAGGACAGCTAAGACTGCTTAAACATTTATTTAAAGCACATATTTGCTTGTATTGTGCGTTTCCCTATAAATTGTTCATTTTGATTAGAGGTTAACAAAAGGATTTGGAAAATTCCATTCTTTAAGTGTCATAGCACTGATAACAGCCATACACGTAAGCATTTATCAACCACCTTCCCTGTCTGTCCTCTCTCCCCAAGAAAGGCTGCCTGCTGGGAGAGCAGTCTCAGGCCATACTGACAGCTTGAACCATGCTAAGGCATTTTAAGAAGTTTTCACATTCCAAACGGTGGACAGTTTACAAGCTAGTGAACAATGTGACCATGCAGACACATAGGTGCCAGAGTTCAAGGCTGTGACCTGCTGCTGTTTAGATGACTACGACCATTGGGACCAGTATTAGCAATTTAATTAGAACACCGTTTAAAATTCATATGCTATGTGATTTGCTGAACAGGACCTATACCATTACTCATCTATTATATCACAGTTAAAAGAAATGGGAAGTCAAGTAGCATTTATGTAAACAATGTAATTAGAATTCTATAGTTTTTGGGATGTCACATCACAATCTTCAAGGTTTATAATTTGCATGAGTTGCCTATGTTTAAGCACAATAACGTGCTCCAGGATGAAATGTTCTCATGGAAAACAGTAACAATTTGGCACTGTCATGTATTATAGTTTGACATAATAAAAAACATAAACTCCTAGAAAGTTTGTAGACATTTAAATGAAAAGCAAGTGTATCAATCATTATGATAAGTAATGTGATCAGGGATAAAGTTCCCCTTTTCAAGGGTCAAACTAATTCCTCACTATTAAAAATCAGGATGAAACTATGATAAGGATGAGATTACATCAAAGGTGGCTAATCGGTACAGGGGGTTTATTCTGCATGATACTGGTAACAGCTGGAAACAAGATGTAAATGAGTATAATTTAAATTCAACCTGAAATTTTCTTATCGGTTGCTAAATTCCAGAATGGAGTTGTATTTTGTTTTCCAAGGTGGTCCAGTAAGTTTTATAGCCTACAAACTAGGTAACTCAGACTTGCAGCTTCTAATAACTGGTGAAGCTTTTGTCTATCATCAGTACAGTGATACTTGGTCCAGAGTGATACATGTATAGAAGAGAGACACATAGGAGGATCATGGGTAAGAAGACAGAATAGTTGCACCAAAGTGGCAGTTTACTATGGCTACAGAGGGTGTATTTTTACAAAGACTGTAACTGTAGTTACGTATACTTTTTTTCATTTATAGATGCAATACACCAGAGAAACTGATCGAGGCAGTGATTTGCAATCCAGTGCTTAGTTTATGGGAAAACTCAGAATTGACATCTGCTGGCTACCCTTAAATAATTTTCTCCTATGGAAAAATGTCATACTTAAAATTTGATATTTTTCTTTTCAAAATGAAAGAAGCCTTTGGCATGAAATTTATTCAGGGTCACATTTCACCCATAAAGTCTTTTTTTTTTTTTTTTTTTCTTTTTCAAACCTGTACCTAGTTACACTTTAATATTTGCAGTCTCTCTAGAATGTCAACATCATTGTATAATAACCAACTTATTATTGAAAGCAGCAAATGCCATGCTGCCAATCACTTGTCCATCACACTAACAGGTGCAGTGCCACTGTCAGTGTCAGGCTGAATACTGGGGATCAGTTAGACAGGTGGAGTAATTTACTCATCTTGTAGTGGCAAAAGGGGACACCTTATCAAAGAAAAAGAAAAAAGAGAAGAGGCTTCCCTTAGTGCATTTGGTATGTGGCTATATAACTTGTCTTTATAGTCTCTGTATAGAGACTGATGCACTAAATTTTACTTTAAGGTGGGGGGAGGAGATGGGAATTGTTTTAAGTTCTTTTAGGTATTATGCAAGAGTATTTGTTTTTCCTTTCTCTTTACCATATCCACTGTCATTCTCACCCTCTCCCTCCACCCCCCATCCTGAACCTTTTACTGTTGTCAGCCTAACAGACTGCTAGATGCTAAATCCTTGAAAGAGCTGTCAGTATATTGAAGTAAAAACAAACCAACAACTTCAGTGAGAACTTGCACCTATGTGTATAAAAATACTTCCTACTGCCATTTTTTTGGGGCAGTGTTTGGAAAAGAGGTGGCCAGAGCATGCTTTACCATTTCATCCAAAGGAAAATAAATGTAGGAGTTGTTAGAGCAGTACTGATGCCTGTCTTCACCTGTCCTAATCTCTGTAGCCATGACAGCTGCTGGTTAATACCCAGAAAGTTTCTGGGGGCAACAAAGAAAGAAATTGCTCTATTTACTTCTCTTTCTCTCTTACTATCAGTGTGCTGGACACATTTTCTAGTATAATCTGTGACCTCCTGACTGGAGTTTTAAACAGGAGAGCCAGGCCTGGTGTGTTTGTACTTGTAGCTTCTGACTAAATCTGTCTGTGGTCAAGTACAACCAGTAATCACCTAGCCAGTAAATAGAGCTATTACTTATATCAGGGATCTACGAGTCTTCAAAGTCAGAATGATAGAGGCAGACTCAGACTAAATAGTGGGAAGGAAGAATTCATGGAAATGGTTTTGAAATCTCACTTTTATTGCATCACAGAGAGCAGTGTCTGCTTGGTAGATGAGATACGCTGAAGGTTAATTCTAATTTATTCACAGAAGCATTGCCAGGAGTACATGTACTCTCACACTAGAAAATTAGGGGCTTAAATGAACTTTAACTTGCTAAAGTGTCAATTTTCTTTAGGTTATGGCTAATAATAGTCTTGACCTGGTGGTTGACAGGGGCATTTGTAGTGCAACTGTCTTGTTTAGCAAATGGCTCCCATAATCTCCAATTTCATCATCCAGATATGTAGTTCAGCAATTTTTGTAAACAGCAGAGCTTTCCCTTCTTCCCTTCTCTGTCTACCAAAATGTAATGGGTAGTGCTAAAACTTCAGAAGCCTTGGGCATGGTATCACATTATACCTAATCTGATGTAATTACAGGCTGCTACCAACAAGGATGCTCCCAGCCTTTATGCCCTTGTGCTTTCTGTTGCTTATCTTGTATCCCTTAAAAGGAGAAAAAAAAAAAAAAGTTATTTTCCCCTAATCGGTAAGAACCAACTATCTCCTCACTGCAGGAGAGCTGGGAGATGAAGAGAACTAGGATTATCTTTTTTTCAGTGGCAGGCAGCAACTAGGTAGAGGGTGAAACTGCACCTGTGCAGTCCTTTCCTGTTCTACATGTGACCCTCATGGATCAACACCTCGACCTTCCCTCTGTTGAATTTGCTGTTATTCCCCATAAAGTGCTACAAGCACATTACCATCATGAGTTCTGTTAACTTCTGTGATAAGATTTTTTTTTTTTTTTTGGTACTGTTATGAGATTTAACTGTAATGTTATCTCTGTTTAACTAGCATTATGTTTACTGCTATTGAAAAGGATTTTCCCAGCTGAACATTTACCAGAACAGCATGCAATCCCAAAGCCTGTGACTGGAAAAGAGACTTTTTACTTCTCTCTCTCTCTCTCTTTTATTTATTTATTTATTTATAAAGTTCAGAGCCATTGACAAGTTTGCAGGATTTGATACAGAGCATTTTCTTTTAGGTTACAGTTTTGTAATTCAAGTTACTAAATTCAAGTTATGAACAGGAGGGTATTTTGCATAGATGGAAAGATCAGACAAAAGCCAAACAATGCTGAAAATAGCTCTTTATAGTGGAGACTTGAAGAAAATATTTTGTTTTCTCTTAAATTCCTTTTGTATTTTAAGTTGACATTCTTGCACTGCATTAGAACACTGAGCTCAAAAACCACAGATCAAGCTCAGGTCCTGGAAAGGAGCCTGAGGCTTTAGCTACACAAAGCCTCAGGGCCGAACTCACATATCGACTGGTCTCATTCTGACTGAAACTAATGCAACACCTTCATATTCCAGGCTTTCCTGCTTTCTAACTCCTTTCTTTCTAGAGAAAGGAAGTGTGGGTACACACCCTGTCTGGGTGCTAATTTGTATGATAATTTGGTAAATCAGGCTCCTAAGACATGCTTAAATGCTTGCAGCCACAAAATTTCCATCAGAGTTGGGACTTTTATCTCATCATCAAGAGCACCAGAAGCCAGGTGATCCCTAGCTCCCGGTGGTTTGCACAATAGGACTGCCAATATGGAGCTGAAGCTTAGTAGAAACAGGAAAAAACTTGGTTTTGGTTAAATGCTATTTTGGCAAAATACATGTTTTAGCAAAAGCCACTGCCACTTCCATTTGAAAAAGTATTTGATGTCTGAGAAATGAAACCCTAAGAACACTCTCTCAAGGTGTAGATTGGGAAATATATTTATTGCTATTTATTTATAATAAAACGTTCAACAACAAAATGACTACAGCTATTTGAATTAGCTAGGAAACCTCTGCAATGACATAGACTGAAGATTTAGATCTGGAGTCCCCTATACATATTTTCTCACACTTGAATGGAGATTGCAAAGATTAGTTCAGTTATCACAGCTATATTGATTTTCTTTTCATTTTCAGAGGTACTTTTAAGGGTAAATTATACCATTCACTAACAATAAGCATGCTAGTGTTTGTTCTTTGCTGCTTGCAGTTCTCTCTGTAAATGAAAACTGTCTCTAATGCTAGCAGTCCAGCTCTTTGCATGACATCTAAATTCTCCTTTTCTCTCTCACTCTTATGGTTCAATTTTTCACACATACACCCCCCCCACCTCTTTTTCAATGCTTTTTAAATATTTCTGCTATATAGTAGAATTTAAAAGGGACACGTTTTTTCACCAGTTCTGATGTTATGGCTTCCCACCCAGTGATACAATTTTGTCTGAAGTATAACCAGTGCTTTCAGATCTGATGTGTAAAGCTAAGTGTCTGTACCCTTAGTGAATTGAATAAAAATTGCAGTTGAATATATCCCATATGGATTCAGGAGCTGAGCCATTGTCAAGTCTAAAGATGTTGGTCTATGTGTTCTGTAGCAATGAAGGGGAAAGGATAACATTAAGGAAAAAGAATGAGGACTTTAATTTTGTGTGTGTGTGTGTTTGTGTTTTTTCCACCATCAGAACACATGAAAATGTGGAAGTGGAAGCAACTCTTTAGAAAAATAGGATTTTTTAACTACATGCTGCTGCTTCAGTAGCAAAGCTGCACTGTAAAATACTAGGAAGTACTTTCTTCATCACTGGATTGTTTTTATGTGTTCATAAAAGCTGTATTAATAACTTCATTTTTTGATCTCTGTACACATTGTGGGATTCAGGTAGTGCTTACCCCAGTTCAGAGGAGGTGTATACATGTTCAGGCACTGAACATGTGTGGTTTTTGTTTTCTTTGTTTGATAGAGCGGTGAATAGACACTGAATTTCAAAGGGTTTCTGGTTTAGAAAGTGAGTCTTTTTCTGTATTCATAAATCTTGTTGGTGTAATAAGGAAAGTAAGGCACTTAGGATATATAACTGTCCTGATGAAGATATACAGACCTCCTAAAAACATAATCTGGTGCTTAGAGTACAGAGGTCTGAAGTTTTGCTTATGTAGATAAAATTGTTACAAGATTGAAACCCCAGAGGCTAACTCCACAGAGGAACCGGGTGCTCAATTCACGTATGCGTGGTGTTTCGTTTTTCAACAAATTTTTCAACAACTTGCCATTTAAATGTTATCACATAAAGGTGCAGGGGATTTCTCATATTCTGTTGTTAACTTGAGGTGCCATACTGGCAACTGCATGTAGAAAAATACTGTTCTAAGAGTATATTTTAAGAGATATCTCAGTTGCAGTTTTTTTGGGGGAATGCTTATATTGCTGCCAGCTTACATCTCCCACTGGGAGCCACTGTGGAGCAGGGATTACCTCAAATAGGTTTTAGCAGATTAAACAAACCACCAAAAAAAAAAAGCTTGTCTTTGTTTTTTCTTCCTCTCTCTACAAATAACACAGTAGACAGAAGGGGATGAATTACAATTTAGTATGTAAGCCATAACCAGCCTGTATCTCAGGAGGCTTTTTCCCAGCTTTACTAACATATCAGTAAGGTATCATCTGAAAACTCCTGAAGATAATAACAAATGTGAGTATGATACCAACTTGCAGGACCATATAGCTTTTGCTAAGTTTCTGCAGTGCTGCTGCATTGTAATTTTACATTTTTGTGCTCAGTCAAATGTTCCCTTTTGTTTTGCCTCTGCTTTCTGGGACTGAAAGGCATTTAAATTTTGAAACAGTTATACTAAACAAGATTTTTGCTAAGCAACAAATTTTGCTTGCTTTTTACACTGAAGGAAAGATCTTTTTATTTTATTTCATTGAGCAAAAAGAGTAAAGGTTATGCCTGCAAACACAGGCCACAGTTCTTTACGTGCAGTTGTGATTCTTGTTCCTTTGTCTCTGAGATCTGTTAAATGCAGTTGATGTTTTTGCTTTTAAGTTAATCATTGAGTTTCAAGACTGAGAAAATGTTGTGTGCATATATTAATATCCTACACTCTACCTGGTGTAGAGAAATGCAATCCATATAGTCCCTCATGGTGTGCAGCCACAGATCACTGCTGAGTTTCTACCCGTAAATGTTGCTCTCTGTGAATAAAGCAGAAGTGGCAGAGCATCTTTGAAATTCTACTTGGAGAGTAAAAGTAAAATTCTATTTGAAAGGTAGGCCACATGGAAAAGATTTTATCTTGTTAAATTGTTGCCTCATGCCCTATCTGTATGTAACTGCAGGCATTTTTCCACATCATACTACTACCTTCACTGTTCTAGCTGATTCCCTTTTGGAATCTGTAATCAGTTTCACATTTGTCTCCAACAGAAATCTCTTCTTCAGTAACTCCAGACATTAAAGGTGAAGTGATGCAGCTTGCTTCGCTGATATGTGATTACGTATGAATTATACATATTAATACAAATTCATATTATTCAAGACAATCCTTTATAGGATTGCTTGTATTTTTCCCCTAAGTCAATCAAGGATGAGTATATCTTTTGTTTCTTCTCCAGGCTTTATAAACAAATTATAAAAAAAAAAAAAAATTTCTAAGCCTTTCAGAAAACAATTGCATATCATTCCACTGATGAAAATGCTTCCTGTTCCTAAAGGAGTAAAATGCTTAAAGCATATGGTCTAGTTACAGATTCTAAATTTTTTGTTTGTTTGTTTGGTTTTGGTTTTTTTTAACAAGGGAAAAGCAATCAGTTAGTAGAACAAGTGCCCAGCAAATAACAGTTCCTTTCAACCTTCATAGTTGTGCACTCTGCATATTTTATAACATTTATGCTGTTGTTGGTGATATTTTTACACTGTAAGAAAAAGCATGATTGCTAGTTATGACTGAATTTGGGAAAAGAGGAAAACCAATTAATTTTACCCAAAATTTGACCAAAGCTTCTGAAAACTTTGTTTTCAAAAAAATTCCTTCATATTATTTGGAAATTAAATTAACCTCTTCAGCAATATAATTTATTGTGGCTGAATGTTAGTGGGTTTCGTGCTCACACAGAAAACATGACACTAAATTATGTAATTCTTAAAATACAATTATAGTAAGGTAACTGCGAAAATGTCAGTCTGGAGTTCCATATTTATTATTTGTCAATTATTTCCCTATTAAGTGTATTTAGCTTGCAAGTCAAAAAATCATTTTTCTAACCACCAGTTGTACAAGCTAAACTTGAGATCTTAAATCTGTCTTTTGTCCCTTACCCACAGAATAGAATTTTCATCTTACTGTTTGTTTGTCGAGACCAAAGCAAGGTAGAACAAATGCAGATGTCCTTATCTATCCTTTATGAGGAGAGAAAACACAGCTGAGATGGTGGAAGCTGGGTTATCCAAAGCCACAGAGTCTTCTCATAGTCTATTATGTTTTACTTTAACACTGATTTTCTTATCTCTATGGCTAGCAATAAGTATTTGAACTTCCTTTGTAGTTGCCTCACAAGATAGCATAGCCATAAACTGAAGGATTGTCAAATAGTAATTTCTTGTTTGGGAACTGTACCTTTAAACTCATTTTTAGGTGCACTGGGATCTTTTCTATCACGTTCCCTTTCTATCCCATATTAGTTTTTCCCCCAAAACAGAAACCATGAACGTATCAATCTCTTTTACCTGTCTTCCTTAGAGTAGCCAAAGCCTCCAGATGTGAGTATGACTGGAATTTTGGTATTGTGTAATCTTAACAATCTGGTACAGTGTCCATCATGCTTGTAGACTCCTTTTCTCCATTGTCACCTATCTTCTTTTTCATGTAGCACAATTGGGCCAGTGAACTGAATTCAGTAAAACATAAAAATTTAAAACAAAATTTTCAGTCTGTGCTTTTCCTAAATATTTTGCTTGGCAGAAGCTTCATTATACAATAAATGAATCCTTTGGAAACAGCCAACTGCTTCATATAAAACAAGCTCCTGTTCTTTTATTGCTTTTGGGGGAGAACAATGAAAATTCACTGTTACTGGCCACATCAACCTGAATGAAAGCCAAATAGGAAAATTGAAAATGATTGTCAAGTTCATCATATCTAATACAATAGAGGCAAATTAGAGTTATCTGCAGCAGCAGAAGTAGCAGCAGATTGCATTATAAATCATCATATCATTGACAGTCAATTACATTCAAAACTTTTCAAGCATGAGGCAGCGGCAGTGTTTATCTACTAACAAACTTATTCAAGCCAGAAAACACAGTGTAGGTGCATGGAGAGAATTTCTTGGGGGAAGGGAGGGTTGATCTGAAGAGTTTGTGTTAGAAAAACAGAATTTTCAGCAAAAACATACTTCATGTAGGGTAGAAAGGATGAAGCCTGGTTTGTTGTGAAGTTATGTCTCTAAATGTATTCTGCCTTTCTTCTTCCACTGCAGTAAACCCACACTTGCCTGTTGTCTGAGAGAACCCTCCAGTAATGTCAACTTCTCTCTTCATTACCACTTCTGAACACAATACTTCTAGCTCCTGAGTTCCCAGTATTTGTCCCCTTCCTCTGTTCTTTTGTTTGTTTACAATTTCAATTTATCTCCTTCAGGAATTAAGAGCTTTCTGTAAGCTACTCAAGCTAAGTAACCTAGTATTGTGGGGAATCTGTGACTCAAATAATGGATAATGTGAATTTAATTAAATAAATTCTAATAAAATAGATTATATAAAAAATTAATGCAAGTTGAGAGAGAAGTCTTGGCGGTGTTTTACCAGTCAGCTTATTGTACGAACTCTGAGAATTGGACCGAACCCTCAGAATTAGATGCAATTTTTTTCTCTACTGGAAGTTACAATGGTTGTACTTTCTGTCTGCTCCTATGTTCTCAGGGCCTAACAGCCCTAAGACGAGGGTCTAGGATTTTGCTACAGGAGAAAGTGCTCTGTATTATGGTCCATCTACTTTTTTTGATAATCATAGAAATCCCTGACATGGTAACAGAGTGTAATGCATGGTTAGTTTTATCCACATGCCTGTATGAGGTGGGAGAGGTTGTTTGGTTTTGGGGAGAAGGTCTGAAGCTAATATTTATTTTTTTTCTAACCAAACCTGGATAAATCTCCAGAGAATTTCTTTTAGCACCTTTCAGGTCTCTTCATATATTCAGAATTACTTGAGAAAACTACCGTTCAAGGCAGCAATGAATTGCCCTAACATTAAATTGTGTAAAGAGTTAAGGCTGAGAGCTGTGCTGCTGTTTTGCGGAATAAAATATTTATTTTTAATAAGAAACGAGAATTCAGGTCTGAGGTCTTTCTCCAATAAAAGCTGTCCTTTGTGCTCTGAGTGCCACTGCCTCCATTCCATCCCAATCAGCTGACTTCACTTATACTTCATGGAGACATGTCTGCAATTTGTTCTCAGTTCCAGTCTTAAATCACCAAGTAATTTTTGTCATTAGCCACCCAGCCCTCTGTGTATTTTTGATGAGAGGAGCATGAAGGTGAAGAGACAGCTTGTTACAGTTGTCACACATCTCTGCTGAATTTTAGCTTTGCTACACCTGCGAACTGATCTGTGGGTCCCTCTAAAATTAAGTAGCCAGCTGAAGTGCCAAACTTAGCGCTTTTTGGATAGCTAAAAGGAAAATAGAGGTAACTACAGAAGGCAGTTCAGATAGTAGGTGGGTTAAATCATGCTGAGAATCTAGAAAAAAACATCTGAGTTAAGTACCGAAGTTAGTTGCCTGAAGATAGGTGAGCCTACTAAGGCTAAGATCAGAATGAACACGAACAGAAATTATTACACTGGCATTATTTTAAAGCACTAATAAATGAGACGAACTGGTAGAAAAGAAAGGCTTGTGTATAACTGTGAAATCAAAAGTTTGTGTGCAATTTTATATGTCTGGAAACAATACTTAAAGGATGTCTACAGGAAAGATCGGGAGGGACACTTTAGCCCTTGTCCTGTCACTATGCTTCCTGATAATGACTTTAAACTGAAAGAGGGAAGATTTAGATTAGATATCAGGAATGAATTCTTTGTTATGAGGGTTTTGAGGCACTGGAACAGGTTGTCCAGATAAATTGTGCATGCCCCATTCCTGGATGTGTTCATGGTCAGGTTGGATGGGGCAACCTGGTCTAGTGGAAGGTGTCCCTGCTCATGTCAGGGGATTTTGAACTAGATGATCTTTAAGGTCTCTTCCAACCTGAACCATTCTGTGATTCTATGAATAAAAAGGTCTCTTAGTTAATGTCTGTATGAAGGAAGTAAGGAATAAAAATGTGGATATTTTGAGTGGAATTCAGATGCCTGAACACAGTTGTCCAATGCAGTTTGGGATGCTCTGTCATAGCACAAGTATGCTACCGTTCTAGAATGGTGTAGATAACTTAATAGTCCCATGTACTATCTCCCCTATGAAACAGCAGATATGTCCTAATCTGTTACGTGAAGGGGGTCTCTGGTGCATTTGAAATGGGACTAAGCATCTGTTTGGGTAACTAAATCTCATCCAGTCTTTGGACTGTTGTCACATCATGAAATGGCAACTACAAAACAGAAAACAGTTATGCAGTCTGTGCAGATGTTTCCTTTTGTTTTAGTAGAAGTTTCATTAAGTCTGGGCTGAAATCTAAATTTCTATGATTAGCCAAAGTTTAGCATAATTTTAAAGACTTTCAATTTTATGGAGTCCATACAATTTTGAATGTAAATCATATCTTTATTTAGGTATCTCCTCTGCCTCTTTTAACTTTTTATGAAACACTTCTGCACCCACTATTAAAATAGTGAATACTAAATTTAGTATGTAAGTAGTTTTGTAGAGGATTATGTTCCATATCCTTACCATGTTAAGAAACAGTGGTATTTGACTTGCTTGTTTGCTTTTAATGCTTCTTGACAGCTGGGGTATGACAAAAAGCTTTTCTGTATGCTTGTTCTGAAATTTTTTGGACTTATATTCTCCAGTAGCCATAAATAAGTCCTACTGACCCAGGTTATTTTACATTTGCTTTCACACATTCACATACTGAGTTCTGCTGTGTGGTGGTTTATTCCAATGGAATAGGTCAGGGTTAGTAACTCTGGATGGATATTCTGAGAATTAATTAAGTCAGAAGGGCTTGATTATGTTTACAAACATAGATTTCAGTAACCATCATGAATAAAATACTAAGTTTAAAAATATGGTTTTGATTACATGAAGTTGAAAGTTATTACCATTGTGTTACCATAAATACTAAGCAAACCTGTGATAGGAACATTACTTAAGATCAAGAGTAGTGATTTGATCTCAACAGTGTAAAAGACTATTCAAATCACAGTTTGTGGTTATTTTTTGTTTTTCCTTTTAAATTCATTATTCAACTTTATTAATCTTTTGGGATAATTTTTCAGTGGTTTACTTTTCAGCTATGCTCATAAAAATACATAATGTCTTCATTTTTTCACTTGTACTGAGCTACATAACCCTGCTAGTATTAACTGAAATTAGTAGGATACTGATCTTGTTTAATGCTGTGTATGGTCCTTTATTTTAAATACTGAAATTGGTTTTGGAAACCTAATTTTCTGCTTACTAGCTTTAAATATTTGGTTTGATTTAATGTTCCGAGCAGACATGGACAGGGCTCTTACAAAGCAGTTCTGACTTACCCTTAAGTAGTAAATAGATTGTAGGAATTCACTAGATACTCTGTTCTTGCTCTTTTATTGAAGTATATGTATTGTTAACTGTTTGGGATTATGTTTGAACTCTTGAACATATCATAAACTGAAAACCATCTGATTTCATATTAATGCATTCTTAATTTAAGCCTTGTCATGACACTTTCTATTAGAACAACGACTTTTCTACAGTTGCAGGCCATTGATGTCCATCTTTACTAAATGCAACATTACTTAGTTCCTGTACTTCTAAAGAAAGGTTTAAAAAAGCTCTTCTGTTTTGTAAACTGATGCCATCTTTGTGGGTTTATTTTGGATTTCTTGGTGGATTGGGATCATGCCGGGGTGGGGACAACTCTCAGTCTTTATTTTTAACTGCTTCCCAGTTGGAAACACCTTATCTCTAAAAAGCCCAATTAGAAGCTACGGAAATGCGTATGTTCTCAGAATTCTGTAGTGCATAGACAACATGTAATTTATGCAACACTTTTGAGATTTGTACATTCTTCCTATTATTTCATAGGAAGGAAAATGATGGATTGTCAAGTAATGTTACATGTTTTAATTTTTGATAGAAAGAGTGAATATGTTTATACAAGGTCTCTCAACTCCTGTAGGAAAGGTTATTAATGTAAGAAATTATTTGCTGAGGTAAACCACCTCTGTTAGACAGCAAAATACATCACTCCAGTCTTGTTTAGGCATGTACAAAATACACTGTAAATGTTAAAAATTTAAGGGAATTAATGTTTTGGCCGAAATATTTTCAGGCTATTCTAACATTAACACTGGAGGATTGGTGAGGACTGGTTTTGATGATGTTGACACAAAATGGTTTCTCTGATGTGATCCAAGGTTTAGATTGCCAAATGTCTCCGATAGTGTGCTGACACATGGTTGAGTGTGCAGTGACCCCACAGAACCCCTCCTGCTTGTAGAGGAGTAAGATCAAGCTCTAAGTTAGTTATTGTAAAGTAGCTAACTGGATATAAACTGTGGCAAAGTGAAATTGCACCTTATTAGATAAATTACATGCCTTCTGAAATGAAAGATTTCTTTTATACTTAAGCTTTTTTTGTTGGTTTCTTTAAATAAGTTTGTTTTTCATGTTTTGGTTGAATTTTAAAACACTTCATATTTTTTCTGGCACCAAAATCGGTCTTCTGAAGTTTCATATTAGTATTAATCTGGTTCTGTATATCTATCCTCTGTAGTTTTAAGGAAAACCACGTTTGTGGTTTTGGTTGTTTTGTGGGTGTGTTGTTTTGGTTTTTTTTTTGGTTTGTGGGGGTTTTATTTATTTTTTTTCCTTTCTCCTTTTTTCTCTAGTTGCTAGCACCTATTAAAAACTGTGTTTCACATGACTCCTGAATTCAAATTGCAAGTAAAGTTTCTTCAGGATGTTGATCACAGAACAGAATGCTGTGTCTACTTATTTAGAGGAAAAAACATTTGATAATACAGTACCAGTATTTATACTAGTTATGTTTTTGAATGGTTAACCATTAGTAATTAAAGGGGAAGAGGTTATTCTGAGACACATGGGATTTCCTGAAAAAGTGCAAAAGTTTTTGCAAGGATAAAAAGTTTTTGTGGAACAGGTTGGGGGGTATCTAAAGACCTGAGTTCATTAGTCTGAGCATGACAATTGTTTGTGACTCTGTCAAAGACTCGAATTTTGAACAGGTTTGAATAAACACTTAGAACCTACATTTCAATTTTTCCTCTCACTGAGAGGAAGATATGTAACAGTAGAATGAGGATAATGGAATTTAACAAATTTAGGGAACAGATAAGTAGATTCCTTGAGGAATATAATCTGAAGTATATTGAGAACTGAAGACGCAGACACTGGTACAGCCTGGTACTCTTAAGTACAGCTGTAAACCCTTCTGAGAGGTTCAAAAGGGACAGGCAGCACTGCAAAATACCATTTTGACTGCATCAGAAGCTCTTTGATAACATAAGCCAGAAAAAATAAATCATATAAAAATGGAGTATACATAACTATGCATAAGACTAGAAAAATAAGCTGGAAATAAATGTAAAATTAAGTAGTGCAAAGTGAAAACTGTATGTTAGTTGTAAAGTGTTAGAAAAAAAAAATAATGAAAAGGCTAGGCTGATCTCATAGACTTACAAAAAAACCCCAAAAACCTAGTATATTTCCATTATAAAATATAAATAAGAGAGCAAATACAGGATGAAAGCTGAAGAATTCAGTGCTGTTCTTTGCTTCAGTCTTCATGCACCATCATACAGAATCATTCAATTAGAGATACCATGGAATGTTGGTTAGTTTTGGTCAGTGTGGTTTAAGGAAGAGTTGAGCAAGCTGGAGAAAGTCCAAAAGAGAAGACTAAGAATGATGAGGGGTTTTGAAGATGACCTATAAAAAAAAGTTGATAGATTTTTCCCAAATTCTCAGAGAAAATCTACAGTCTCTGTTATAGAAAAATTTATTGCAAACAGGACAATTATCAATTGCTTTTCTTGGCCACTGAATGAAAGAGAAATAAATTGTGTTAATCTACAGATTAAGATTACAGTAAAAAATGTAAACCAGTGGAATAGATGATCCATGAGTATTTTCTTTCCTGGTGTTTTCCTCAAATTTGTCAAATGTCTGACAAATGAATCAAGTATAATTGCTTTTCTGCATTTTATGTAGTTGAAGTAGATGTTCTGTGAGATCTCATTTCCCATTCATTACTATGAATCAGTAAATTTTATTCTACCAGGTTTACTTTCATTTTTGTGCCTCAGTTTCTTAGGCTTAAAATACAGTCATATTTAGTAATCGTGGTGGGAGTACATGTATGTGAAATATTGAGATTGTATATGGCTTCCACTGTCACAGTATCCAAGCATTTACGCTGTTGAGTGATAGACAGCTACTCTATGAAGTCACTGTGAAAATGACATTTCTTTGTCTTCTTGCTTTCTATTTCTGGGAGATTGGAAGATACAGTGACTTCACAGAGTTGTAAAGGAAGTATCTAACCTCAGTTGTGCCTCTTGAGACCCCTTGGACAATTTTTGGAGAAGTGTTATTTGCGTATCTCCAATCATCACTTTGGCAAGTATGGAAAAAGTTCTCTGCTGCCAGTTTTGACAGCTACAATTCTGGCAGCTGTTTGTCTTGAAGGCGAAAGAGGTAAAGAAAAAGTAATAGCACTGGTATTTTTGTAGAGCTTGGGTGACATTTAATACTATCTGTTGAAAATAATAAAAATAAAAGAACATGCATGAGAAGGAGAGAAGTTCCAATTCATGGAGCAAATAATAGTAATTGAGTATTTTAAAGCAACTCCATGACTATTTCATCTCTGAACAGTTCCACTTTCAGTTTGTTAAATTGAAAGTGGAAATAAGAAATTACAGGCTGAAGAAGTGGGGTTAAAAAAAATAAATCCTCAAGTGGGCTGGCAAACTGCAACCTCTTGGAGAAATGCAGTTTACCTAATTATGACAGAAGACTGACATTTTCACAAGAAAAAGTCTAGTATTGATAAGTATTTCTTAAAAGGGAGCTTACATTTATGTAAAGGTAAAAATACATAATTATATTTTCAGGTGTTTGATTTAGAGACAAAACTTTACAAAAGAGAATGATGCTGTTTCATACACTTTATTTGTACTTGCAATGTTTTGATGGTACTTATAGACAATAAACCAGACTTTTTTTAACTTTTCAATTAACTATATGGTAATTGCAGGGACCGTGCACGATGTGGCTTGGCACTGCTTGCTACCCATGTTAGTGAGACTTGTATTTTCATTCACTGGGAGACTACAGATTTCTGAATACAAAACTGATAAGAATTTTTGCTTGAGTCAGAATCGCATAATTTGACCTAGAAGTCATGTGATATTTTCTCTTCTGTTGAAGTATCATGGACAGTATTAATCTGTGTTTGTCTTTTGTTTTCTGCTATATGTTACCATGTTGCACTGCCATTATAATAATAAATAGCCTGTCAACATATTTACTGGACCGCAACCCTCTTGGGATAATCACTGAATTTTCATCAAGACTGCAATGATTAGTGTTTCTGATTATGATAATTAAATAACTAATTAGCTATCATGTTTCAGAAAAGATATTAAATTAAAACTGTTTTCAGAATACGTTAAGACTGAAGTTTTTAGCTACTTCTACTAGGTCTGTTTTTTGTTTGTTTGTGGGGGGGTTTTTGTTTTGTTTGTTTGTTGAAAAAACTTAGGGCATGTAGGAAGGAATGGTAATTGCTAATCTTTATTGAAAAGGAGCTGTTTCTCACTCTGTCCTGATATGTAAAGACCTGTACTTAATGTTCCTTCCCCCTATTTTTGAGCTGAATAAAGAATATGGGGAAATTACTACTGGATTGTGTAACAGAAGATAACAATTTTTTGTTTCTCAGAAGTGTTAAAGTCTGATTAAATGTCAGTGTAGAGACAGAGACATTTCATCCTCACAGATTGCCTCACAGCAGTGTAGCATTATGGTGCTAGGATGGTGTTCTCACCTTTACATGTATTTTCTCTTTTTGTATTTGTACATGATTAAAGCTTATGGTGTTGTTTTGTTTAGGGTTGCTGCCTTCAGAAGTGTTTGATTGGAATTTCTAGGGTTTGTCTTTTGTTTTGTTTAATGGTATGACAGAGAAAAAAGGCAACACAAGAAATGCTGGATTTTGTTAAAGGATTCCTTACTTGTAGTTCCAGTTCCTTTCTCGTTCCCAAGACCTATTGTTGGATCTGGATACTTGTAATTGCATTGTTTTCCATGCTGTCCTTCATCTGTGCTCATTTTAAATGTCACAGAGAGAGGTGGTGACATTATGCTAATTTGTAATGGATTCCAGTGTTACATTGCCCCATTTCTTTGACCTCAGCAAAGAGCACTTGCTGAGAAGAACAGAGGATGATTACCTCCCCTCTGAGCATGAGCTAGCTGCTATGGCTGCATGACCTTGGATTTAAAGAATAAACTCTAAAATTGCTGTGCAGAGGTTGTACAGGTTTTGTGCCTAAAACAAAGGAAGGATTTCAAAGAGAATTTTTTCCCCTCTGTGGCTCAGTTCATAGATTCTTCCTCTTACAATATATCCCTCATTCAGAAATTCCCCCATCTAAGCTTGTGAGATCAGTTTTGAGTGAATGTGAAAAGAAATGTCTCGCATATTTAGGATAAGGTCTTTAGGAGATATCAAGCTTTTATAGAAGTATTAGATGAAAGACTACGTATTGCAGTTTATTATGAGTTCATGGCTGGAGTTAGATTGAACCTGTATCAAGACAAGAATCTTGCCTGAAAGATTTCTGTGGTTTGATCCTCTTGCAGCCTAAATGCAGGAATTATTGAGCTCCCGACTACAAAAAGACTCTCAAAGCAGCCCCTGAAACTATATAAATTCTATACTGATAGAATATAAAAAAATGGTGGTGGGATCAAAGGCACAGTTCAGCCATTATTGCTCCTTTTAAAAGGGAACTCAACAGGGTCATGTGGGAGGACCCAATGAATGGTGGAATTGAAGGAAGATTTCAATCTCTCTTTGAAAATACACTGACATTAATATGATTGTGAAGAGCATGAATAAGAAGCTCTACAGTCAAAGCACTACTGCAGGAGCAGGTTTTTGGCCTTTTTTTACATCAGTTACAATTACACTGGAGCTCCAAATAAGAGGTGAGTAAAGCCTGAGGACATGATTCCACATTCATTCCTCACCCAAAACTCCCCCTCACACTCAGTGGGAGCATAAGGGGGAGTTTTCTGTTACGTGATACTGATTCAGTTCTTGATTCTGGTTCACAGTGAAAGACAAATCCATTGTGTAACTTTCTTATTTCTTCTGAATCAAACAAATAAAACCCAAAAAGAATCAAAAACAGTGAACAAATTAGAACTCCATTTGGGAAAAATAATCTGTTTTTCTCCAAATGTGTTCTGGTACTCTAATTTTAAAAGATTAGGTGCTTCACACCTCATGAAAATCAGAGGCAATTGAGCTCTGTCCAACGAATAACTGGTATTTTCATATAGCGTCCTTCTTTCTTTCCGCCCGTCCTTCTTTCTTTCCGCCCGTCCTTCTTTCTTTCCGCCCGTCCTTCTTTCTTTCCGCCCGTCCTTCTTTCCTTCTTTTTGTTAGCAGAATAGGAAAGGTAAAATTGTCTCCTGAACAGATGCCAAATGAATGTCAGTTGTAGGTTATTGTAGCATTTTTCCCTCCATCTTAAAGACAGATTTTATTTGTTCTTGAGGGAACAGACCTTAGCTTTGGTACTCCCTTGAGCTTCATAGATTTTAAAATTTCAGAGCAGGATAGACTAGTGGATTGAGAATGAGAAGGAAAAACTGTGATCTTGATAAAAATACCCAAGCTTTTCAATCATACTGAAGATATTCCTGTCTTTGTATTTAGTATCTTTTTCCTTCCTTGAACCTTGCATGTAATTGTTTGTTCTGAAAAGCTGGCAGAGGAACAAGCTTAAGACAGTATAGAAAGATGATTTTAAAGTTCATTATGTTGATATATTATAGCCCAGATCCATGAGTCAACCTATTTCAAAATGTCATCTTTATCCTGATCTTATCACGTTCATTGTCCTAAGTTCCAAATAAAGAATACGTTCTCTGTCTAAAATCTAAAATGAACACTTGTGTGGGTGTGCATGTGTATTTGTGCAGGTAATGAAGAGGGGATTTTTGTGTGCTCAGAACATCCCTACTTTTAAGACCCCAATACATTATTAAAATCTACTAAATAAATCATGTTTCTGTTAGATTTCTATTCCAATAAATCTCTAAACATACTTGAAGAAAAAAAATGTATTTTGAACTGTTTTGCTTCCTTGTCCAATCACATCTGTAACAGCTGCTGAAATGCATCTCATTTTGGGTGCATTGTGACAGGTGCTTAGAAAGGTATCTTCCATTAAAATTGTATTGCAGTTTTTATAACAAGAGGTAAATTTGATCTCTGAGCTAAAATACAGCTAGTTTCTATATTTAGACAGGCAATCACTTATTTTAATCAGGCACCAGTATTACAGTGTTGTGCTTCACCTGTTTCAGAAATAAATTTATGTTGAAATATACTGCACAGGAAGTTGTGGGGTTTTTAGCACTGCAGTAAGGTCATTTTTCATATTAAATAAGTAAAAAGAGTTAATTCTGCAGTGTAAAGATAAGTACATAACATTGTACAATACAAAAAGTATGTTCACTATACTTAAAACGCTTCAGTTCTTTAGTAAAGTTAGTATTTAGCAGCAAATGGAATGAATTCCTTTGGCTATCAATGAAAATAACTGATGTATTCTTCCTAAGGCAGTCTTTGGATCAAAATGACATTCATATTCATCTAGCTGTAAAGTTACAAATGACTACATTTCTTGTCTCAATTTATTTAAAGCATATTGTTAGGGAAAACACACTGGTCTGTAATGCAGATCTGTAAAGCCAGTCCAGCATGCTGTCCTTCTGTCATTTAAAACCTTTCATTGCATTTTCCTTCTAGTTTTGGCAAGGGAATAACTGTAAATGAGGAAGTAGCAAGGCAGATCCTGTTATTAATCAAAGTATATTTTGATAAGATTATTTTTTTAAATGCATACCCATGGCAACTTGGTCAGAACAGGGTATAAAATTCAAATATAATGCCTATAAACCATTTAAACTGGAGAAACTTGAAATTGCATCTGGTTTGATACAGTAAGATGGAGAGATGGATAAAAATTGAATGAGAATAATCTTTGCAGTTGAACTTTGAAATACAAGATTGACTTTCCTAAGTGCAAGGCTTTGCTTGCCATTCTCCAATCACTTGGTTCTTGGCTTTTTTTTTCCTTGGCACACTTCATGCTTTGTTGGAATTTAGCTGAACTAGTCTGGCTTGTATATTACAGATCATTTACTAGGAACCTGCTGGGTTACTTTCAGAAAGGGTGCTGTTCTTCAGTTCTTATTTAAATCACCAACAATTCCATTGTAATCATACATTTAATATATTATTTGCAAATTTTTGCTAGATTATTTTCAATGGGTAACTGAAATAGTGATTTAATTTGCATTTCTTCATCATGACTTACTTGTGCAACAAATGCACTATTAAAATAGAGTCAGTTCTAATTTGTTATCAAGTAATACTATTTTAGTTTTTCTCTTTTTCACTTTAAAATAAAACATTTAAAAATAGATCTGGTCTAAGAGTAATTTGCTCTGATATTTTTAGGTGTCTTCAATTATGAGCATATGCTGTGGAGCTGAGTATTCCAAACATATTCTAATTGGAATACAAAATGCAGTGGAAAAAGTGTTATCAATATTTGATATTTTTGTGTCTCTATTCAGTTTTACTCTCACAGTTTCAGTGTTAAGTGAATGGAATTAGTCTTATCATGACACACATCCCTGACTCGATCCTCATCTACAGTTGGTTATTTGTTTCCACTGGGAACACTGTCCATCTTCCCAGAGGCCTGGGAGCCCTTGTTGGTGAAGCCTCAGGCACAGAAAGCATTGAGTACCTCAGCCTTGCTTGTGCCTGCTGTCACTAAAACACCTGCACTATTCAGTAGCAGTCCCACACTTTCCTTGTTCACCCTTTCACTATCAGCATTGCAGTAGAAATCCTTCCTGCTGCCATTGATGTCTGTTGCAATTCTCAGCTTTAGATGGGCTTTTGCTCTCCTCATATCAGCCCTTTATGCCCTAAAAGGGTTTCTAAATTGTTCCTTTTGTAACTTGTCCCTGCATTCACTCCTTGTAAATTGTCTTTTTATTTATTACATTGGCACAATGCCATCTTATACAACTATATAAAATTCTGCAATATTTAATTATATAAGTTTATGATAATATTTATTGGGGGATGAGATTCTGCTGGTAAAATTGCTTCAGGCCTAGAGAAAGAAAAACAAATTAATTTTTACTGACATTCAGTTGTTTGGCTTCACTTCATGTTGATGCTAAATTCTTTCAAATCCTTTTCCAAACAGATGTATGACTTACTTTTAATTGTCCTTTAGTGATACATAATTTTGCATAGTGGAATAAGTAAGTTTTTATGGCAACAGGTACAGTTGTAAGTTGGACAGGTTTAATTGTAAGGAAAATTTATGGTATTCTTCTGTGATTCATACTATTTTTTGTCAGCATTCCTTTTTTCTAACACTATCCTTCCAGCTTTAAGAAAAATGTGAACACTGCTTTTAACACAGTGTTAAGCATCTTTCTAGAGTGTGACATAACAAACTTACTACTACTACAAAAAAAACCTTACTGCCAACAAACATTGTGAGCTTTTTTCTGTAGACTGAGCAATTCTTGAAATTGCCGTTTCTGTTGGTCTTGTGTAGACATGCAGATGAATATTCAGTGGAAGACCATCTGATGACTTACATTAATCATCATTGTGTTGTACATAGTTGCAAGGCATTTATTTTTGCCTTCCACCTAATAATAATCTCATAGCCAAAAGGATTTATAGATGTGTTTGTGCATACTTAATATTTCTCTGATTTACAAGTCATCAATAATGATTCTGAATATTATAATATTCTACAGACCATATGTGCAGATACTTAATGCTACTAGTATATGACACTAAAAATAAATTGCAGCTTTGTAAGTATTCTGTTTCTTGGGTTATTGTGATGCTGTGATATTCTCAACAAAGTAAGTCAGTACATGTTTACTTGTATTTATTTATTTATTTACTGTTACTGTCCAACAGCCTTTTGTGATATACTTCATTTTTGTCTGAGAAACTGTGTCCTTATTCAAATTGGTTGAGATGTATTCAAGAGTATTTAACATCAACCAAACTTGACTGTGTGTGCATCGGGCATAGTGGATAGGAGTCTACATCCTTTTACAGATAAGTACATAATTGGAGGACTTCTTAAGAACTGTTACTGACAAAAGCTGTTGAATAAGCAAAATGGAGATCACAGTCTTCCACTGTAAGGTTTCAGCCCTACAAAAATTTAAATGTTGGCTGTGTGCTTTGCAGCAATAAAATAGCTATTGGTGATAGTAAGATCCTTCTCAGGTGTCAAACTATATAAATATATGAGATGTATTTGTTATGTATATTTATATACAAATATATAAAGTTCTTTGGTTCTCTTCCTCCTCCTCCTCCCATCTATTTTGAACATCTACTTTGATCTCTCTTTAATTTTGAATTTTTCACTTAGCTTTATAAGAAACTTGGAGTATCATCCTTACCTATTCCCTCCTCTAGATGTTCATTAAACTGGTTCCTCACCAAAGGGTATGAAGAAATAAATTTCCTGCAGGGCTTTTAAATTTAGAACATGGGATTCTAAATGAGGAAGAACAACTTGGTGGTACTTGAAGCAAATAAGTAAGTAAAGCATGGTTTAGGGAGGAATAACTGGTGTAGCTGAGAGAGTACTAACTCAGTTCTGACATCTGTTGGTATTTTAATGCATCCTGCAGCACAAATGTAAGACTCCTGCCTCCTTAATTACAGTGAACACATTTTATAGTTCTATTGATCTTTTGTGAACAATGTTGATCTTGTAGGAAGGGAGGTGGAGTAACTAAATAATACCATGCACTGCCATTGCTTTCTAGCGAGGAAGTGGCACTGAAGTGTTTCTTAAACAAAAATATTCAATTATTTGTGTAATTGATGTAGCATATACTTTCAATATTCTAAAAGGTGAGTACCATTCTCAATTTCATGAGTTGGACTGTTATCAGCTTCTGTCATTCACAGGAAATTACATCCTAAAATCTCAATAGATAACATGTAGCTGCTGTAAAAGCTGGTGAGATGAGGTAATGCTATGTAGGCTGTACAGATTGTCCCTGATTGAATACAGATTGAATATAGCATTTGGAAGAGCTTTTGCCAATTACTGAAAATAGTCATTACATAATTAAAATGAAAGAAATGCTTTCTTGGATGGAATGACTTCTTTTATAAGGAAACTAATTAGTAATCTTAAAATAACAATTATGTTTCAAAGTTGGATAAACCCTTGCAGGAAAGTGATAACAGGGATCATAAAGTACAATTAGATGCAAGTTATTCTGTTTTTCTTTCAATCGCTGTCAGCACCTTTTTCCCCCCCACAAGTGCTCAGTTCTGGTACTGCCAAGGAACTCTATAAACTTGATTAGAGAAACTGTTCTTTGTATTAAGCTATTTCTAATTATTGATTAGACGTAATAGTTAATCCTGAGATACAAAACATACATCTCTGTAATTTTTTTTACTGTTTTTGCACTGGTTTTGAACCTTATATTATTTAAGTAAAGTTTGAAAACTGACTGCAAAAACTGTGTCAAGTATCTTATTCTAAGAGATGGACAGAATTCTTCTGACATTGCTCACAAGGGGTACTTTTGCATAATTCAATGAAATTGGAAAGAGTACTTGATAATAAGAATAAAGGTCAGAAGCATGGGAGGAAAAAATGTATTCTTTTTGCAAACAAAAACCATAAGTACATTATGTGGCAAATATCATGCGTCATTGAATGGAGGAATGAATTGTGTGGGAGCTGACAAGTTCCCAACACTATCTAATGGTATTTCAAACCCTCATGTTTTATTGTGACTTTTCAGAAATACTGTTTGTTACAGTTTAGCAGATCCTTCAGAGAAATTACATGCTTTTCAAGAAAATGAGCAGTTATAACAGGCAAACATACTTGCTTATACGATTGAGGCCTCTGAATTCATTCCATCTCTCTCACAAGATAGAAAAGCAGCAGCATTTAAAAAAAAAAGGCAGTTAGAGACTTACAGTAATGCTGTAAAAAGTATGCTGTTCGCTGGTGAGAAAGTAGAACCTAAGGTTACTATTCAGCTACCTTTAATGCAAAGCAATACCCTACTGAAGTTAGTAAATAATTTTCGAGCCTATTTATCATTATGATGTATCCCTAGTTTATGTATCCGTCCTTAAATACCCCCTATCACACACACACACAAAAAATAAAAATTAAAAAAACCCAAACAAACAAAACAAAACAAAACAAACCCTTGTAAACCCGATAGAGATGTATAAGTAGTAGGTAAATGGGGAATCAAGATAAAATTTCAGAAGCAGCTCAATGTGGGTCTGGCAAGGACTCATTTGTTCGAATGAGCAAGGATTTTTATGGTATTCTTTCTTTTGGTCTCTGAAGTCCTTGTTGCAGTCGTATGCTGTGAAGAGGAACTGTTTATAAATTTGCCACAAACTAGTGGGAAGGTTATAAGTCCTAACTCTTTTTCTCTTCAATGCTAATTCACACTTCTTCTGTTGATATACACAGAGTTCTGATCTCCCAATCATTTGCACCACTATAGGGTTAAAACTGCAGCTCGTATTTTGGCCTGGTGTACTGCCTTTTGTGACAGCCCATGACCCAACTGCTATTATCTCTCATCTTTTTTAGATTCATTTTATTTGTGTGTTTAAATACTGCTGCCCTCTGAATGGGAGTCAGTAACTGATGTAAATAGGTCATGCTATGTTGATATCCTTTGGATGGGAAGCAAGGCCTTGACTTTCCAGAAATATAGAAATAGGAAGGAAAAGAATATGTGAGATGCTTGGGTTTATGAATTTATTTATTCTCTTGGTAACTGGGCAGTCATGTTTTGTATTAGCTTATCAATTGTAACATATAGCAGTGTATATGATAAATAACAGTAATTTAGTTGGACTGTTTTAAAGGCACATAATTTCTTAGATGGCTGGTGGTGGCAACTTTGTATATAGTTAATGTATAGTAATGTAGGACTAGGCAGAACTGTAACAGACATCCATAGTCTGGAGCTGAGTTTTTATGAACAATTCAGCTTTCCCATGTAAAAATACAGGACCTTGTGACTTAGGTCTTCTCAGTGATTTCTGTGGCTTGTTTTTGTTGTGGTGTTTTTTTTGTTTTTGTGTTCTCTTTTTTTGTGTGTGTGTGTTTTGTTTTGTTTTTCCCTACAGTTAAACTTGTTATTTGTAATCACCTTGACCTGTAAGTAGCTGACTAGTTTGTCACAATCATTTGTCAGTCAATTTTATTGCAACTCACCCCAGCAAAGTTGACAGTATTCTTGTCACAATTGTGCATGAAATCCCTATGTGATAATTTCTCATTTGCAGAAGACGGGAAAAAGACATTATGAAGTATGTTTCTAGGGAGTCTTCATGTTTATGTCACTGGCTTTCTCCTTGATCACTTGGAGGGTTCTCTTTTATGTTGCTGTTTCCTCATTAAGTTTGTTGCCATTTTCAACCATCACGTTGTTTTTTTGTTTGTTTATTTATTTACTATGATGTCTCCTATACACTATTAATTTATTAATACTGGTTATATAAAACTAAACAAGAGAAAATATTTTACATTAATGCCATGAGGTAAAATCATCCTAAAAATATGTTGCAGAAATACGTCTTTTCAGTCAAGCAGTTCAAAGTACTGATTAAATTTAGCAACTCTTATTAGATTCTGTAGTTGGAAATTTCTTGCAGAGATACCTTAGTGATTTTTTTTTTTTTTTTTTCATTTTATTTCCATTTTCTTCAGGTTTTGGTTTTGATTTTTCTATTTAGCTCAGTAATCTGATTTCCAGAATTCTCTGACAAATGACCACTGAGCATGCCCAGGTCAGCTCCATATTACATGATCAAGCAATAAATCACAAGCACTTTGGGCTCATGGTACCTGTCATTGGAGGGATGGGGGAGTCTTCATTTAAACAATAATTTGAAATGTTTACTTAGAGTATACAGTTTACTGGCATGCGCAACATAGATCTTTCATAAGACCTACAGACATTAATAGATTCACTGGTAGTATCGAACTCCATCATCTCTTAATATTGAGTTTTCGTGTGTGTGTGCTCTCATCTCATTTGATTAAAGACTTCTTGAATGCTGAGTGCTTCCCAACTCTCAGTCAGAGAGAGCTTAGTTATTTAATACAAGATGGAGGTATCTGCACTTAGAAATTTTTTTTTTTTTTTTTTTTTTTTTTCCCTTTCCTTGTAAGAGAAACAATTTATGGAATGGCTTGCTTAAACTATAAAGGTGAGAAAGCCAGGTCATTCTAATCTATTATTTTGTCAAATTTAAAATTGGGAAAGTTTCAAATTTAGTGGGACAGTAGCGTAAGTGTAAAACACAATTGTCCAATTGTAAAGAAAATCTATTTCAGCAGATATGTAATTTTAGAAGATACCTAGATATGGATGAGTTTAACTTAATACTTAACTCCCTTTAATTTCAGTAGTTTAGATTTAGTTTATCATTTGGTGTTTCCAGGTTTTTATGCTCATAACCATGCCCTCCCACAAAAGATTTTTTGATTCCTTTTGTTTCTCTTTAAATCTGGAGTATCGATTAGTTTGGGACTGAGATGGACTGTTATCATTGTGATTATAGGAGTATAAGGGACGCAAATTGGAGATAGACTAGCCTTTTCTCCACCCCCCACTCCCATGTTGGAGGAAAAAAACCGCAACAAACCAGCCCAAACACCCCTAGTGATATCTCAGGTCAATCTTATGCTGCAGTTGAACATGGTTGCAGCATATACATGCCTGATCAAGTAGATACTAGTTTAGCTATGGCAATGTTGCATTCAGTGTTGGCTGAAATATTCTCACCCCTCATCCTCTGGAAACTTGAGTAGATTGGTCTAGCAACTAGAATGTCATCCATTCATTCCACTGTTGTTCCCCAGGCTGCTTAGGTTACATTTGGACTTGGATTGCATTCACACCTGGGACTGCAGTGCACACAGAAACAGTGGGAATATAAATTATGAAATTTGGGGAAGAAATGTGTTTAATCTTCTGTTAAGGAAAGTACAGCTTTCTGTTTCAGTGGGGTTTTTTTTGTTTGTTTGTTTTGTGAAGGTTTGGTTTTGTTGGTTTGGTGTTCACCCCCCCTGCCTTATAAGAGTTTGGTCTGTATTTCTCTGGAGTCCTCTATCTCTTCTGTGTACCTGAAGGTACGTTGTCTAAGACAGGAAGGGAAAAAATAGGTATTGAAAATAAAATATCAGTAATTTATAAGAAACACAATTATTTCTTTTTGTGTGTATTTTGTCTTTGATTGGTATAAGTGACAGTCTTAAATGCCCAGTGGTTTAGAATTTCAAGTAGAATTGAAATACCTGTTTCAGGGTATTCACAAACCTGAAGTGCATTTTATGAGATACAGTTTGAGACATACATGCCCATGCACTCAGTTTCTCTGAAAATTTGAGAAAATTCTTCTGTCCCTCAAAAGTTAGTCTTCTTTTCCATTTTCTTACCTTTGTAGAGTGAGACATTAGTGCAGTTCTTATCTCCCTTTTTTATTAAATGTTTTTGTCAGCAAACCCTGTCTGGCAACAGTTTTTATTGCATGCTTAAATAAAAATCAGTATTGAACAGCATATGAATACAGTGTAATGTCTTAAAGTGTGAATTGGGAACCTTCAAACTGAGTTTGCTGCCTTGACATTCATGGAACTATATACAGAGATGCTACTTTAATGCATGACAGTGTTTGCTACTCTTACATACTTGTTTGTACTGTGCATAAAGGATAAAAAATGGATTTCTAAGGTAATCTGTCCTACCTGTGGGAGCATGTAAGGCTTTGTAATAATGAGAATTAAAAATACATACTTCCTTTTTCATTTTCTTCCCTATTCAGAGCTATACAGGTCTTTTATTTAATATATTTTTTTTATCTTTTCTTGAAAAATAAAACTTGCAGGATATTTTCCTTTTGCTGGTATGGTATCTAGACAATAATAATTACAGACTAAACATTTCACTTTTTTTAATATTGAGTTTCTTATTACTTTGCAGTTGCGTATGTATCATTGAACACCATGCCTGAGATTTAAGTCTGAATGGTTACTGTTGGTTTATTTTAAAATAATTACTTCCATTTGTTTTCCTTTTCATTTTTTAAAAAAAGCATTGCATTGATCTTCTGTTTTGTAAAAACTTGTAACAAAATCAATTCAGAATAAAAACAAACTTTAATTATTATTTATCTCAACCAGATAAACAAGCAGTCTACTGATCATGATTAATTATCACCAGCCAGAGTTAAGAACTCTTTTTGAATTCCATCTCCTTGAATTACTATTCAGAAACATGACTTAGAGATTTTCTCTGACAAAGAAATCACCCTATCAGTATTGCCGGTAAGGTAAATGACTGTGTCTAAATCGATACTCGTGGGCTATTTCTATCTTGGGGTGAACATTTTGCCATATCTCATTTCTCTCAAAGGACCTTGGTAGCTGCACATGTGGTTTTTCATGAGATTAGCTCAAACTTTACTCAGTCTCAACACAGACAGTGATCTTTCTATGAGGCAGGATTTCTTCTGTGGTTGAAGGTGACTAAATCAATTCATTGTGACTGGAAGAAATAGGAGACACAATTCCAAGGGTATGAAACCCAGTCATTATAAACAGAGAGGGAGCCCTGTGTAAGGTTAAACACTTACATAAATGTTTTTCATAATAGGGCATAATACGCGGATCTTTTTGTAATGTCAGGTGGTCTCCTCTTTAAGAATGTACTTTTAGGTAGGGTTTACATTATTGTAGTAACTGGGTGAGTTGCAAGTGTTTGAAAATCCTTGTAGATTTATAAAATAATGCTTTATTTAAGGAAACTCGATATGTGAAAGGAGGTGGAAAAGTAACGTAATTCTCTTTACATCTGTGAACAAATGGAATATGAGTGCAGTGTAAATAGCGAAAACAGGAAAAACCCAAACTTTTCCACTCCCCTCACACACTTTGGGTGGCATTTTTCTTTTTCTTTTTTTTTTCTTTTTTTTTAATGGATGTTTCTAAATCTTCCCCTTTCTGCCCCTGTTCTTTTCACAGAGGACATTATATATTTAATTCTTCCTCATTCCTTTTCTCTCTTTGACAGAACAACTGCATTTTTGGTCTTCCAGTAATTGTCTCTTGGTTCAGCCTGTGTCCTCTGGCAGTTGCCACAACAATCAGTGTATTTTCAAATATTTCAAATACACAGTTGTGGTGCTTCTTCCACAGCTGCTACCTCATTCTGCTGAATTAAAAAAGGGAACTTCAGAATTATAATGAGTAAACAATATGCTTTTTCCTATCACAGAAATTTTTTTCACTGGTGATATGAACGAGTGAAAAATTTATATTAACTAAAACAATTTAATTAATCTCAGTAAACATGTCTTTTGAATAATCAATTAGCATACATAAGAATGGTCCTACTGCTCTCTTGCCAAGAGTTAACCTAGCCTATTACATGGCCTTCAATAATTAAAAAAACCCAAATTAAACAAAACCCAAAACCTAGATCAGGACAAACATATTTTCTGTGTATCACCTGGTTTTGTTTGTGTGGAGTTTTTTATTTCTCTGTTCTGAAATTTTGTCATCTGTGGTTTAAGTGCCTGATGAATCAGAGGCTGTATCTTATTTTTTTATTTGTTGGATCTTGATGGACTTCTATTCTGCATTTATACGTGGAAAATTTCTTTCTTTTTCCTGTGCATTTAGACATACCAAATCTTATTTTACATTTTACTGGATTCAGCTGACAGATGACGTAAAGTAATTGTTTCTTTGCTGGTTTTGTGGTTCTGAATTGCTAATTTTCATCTGGGTGGTAAACTGTATGCACTTCATTTGTTTTTTGACATACTTTTATGAAGTAACAACTGAGCAGTGTATATAACTGATCATGTAGTAAGTTTTTTGATGAAGCTGTTAAATTAGGATAACTGTTTTGAAGTAGGAGTCAAAATATAGAATAATTTTATACTGTCCATTTTAGGGAAACTTTTTTAACTCAAAGTGTGAAAAACAGCATTAGGTAAAATACTCCACTTTTTCCAAACACTGTGATCTTAATTAAAATCCCACTGGAAGTCATATTAGGTTGTGTTTCAATGCGAGTAACTGTTCCCTGTCACTGTCTTTAATGCTTCAGCTGACGTAGTTTTAAAGTCACCCGGTGTGCAGTGTATGAGTGTCTCAGATAAGACTTATTCCTTGTAGGGATGAAATCCAAAAATCAATGTCAGATGGAAATCAGGGTTCTAAAAGTTTGAGGGATTGATGGAAATAGATTTTAATGAGTGCGAATTTCAAGCTTTACCTTCATAAATTTGGCAGGAAGGACAAGCATGAAATGCCTGGGTGCAGATGTCTGGGAGAGATGTTTGAAAATAAGGAGGTAAAAAAAAAAGAGTTTAAATGAAAAATCAGAAGTAACATTTTGACGGAATGAAAGAAATACTTTTTCCATATTTTACGTGGAAATGTAACTCAGATTTTGAGGAAATTAAATATATGCCTGTACCTTTGTGAAACTGGATGATAACCACATTCCAATTACCTCTCAGTAATAAGAAGCATAAAACTTAATTGCTTCTATTCAAGTGGCTATTTCTTTTAATTTAAAATAAAAAAATCTCACCACCCTGAAACAGGGCTACTGAAGACACCATCAAGTTGCCTGATTAAAGTAGAAGACACAAACAAGAGAAATTTTTTTTTTTTTTTTCTGGGAAATGAGGGAATGGAGTTTTTTTTCCTTGTCCCTCCTTGTCCCTATCACACAATATATTCTATAAGCTAAGGTTAATTTTGTCAGTGATCAGTTACAGCCATATGGAAATAAACCCATTTTAGCTGGTAATACTGCTACATTCATATTTTTTAATAAAAATCCCTTTTTTTTTTTTCCTAATAGTTCTATACCGATTTTTTTCCTGTCCAATTTTTCTTTGCTATAAATTGTGTGCTTATGCCATACATTGGATATTGGCACTTAAGAAACTAATTTTCAACTATGATGGTCAAATCATTCAAGTGACAGTAAAGGTAGTTGCTCATTCTTCTTGTAACAGTATCAAATGAAAACTGAGAAATAAAAACAAAGAAGAGAAAGAAATTAGAAGCTTCTTTATCACAACAGTTGAGTTTCATAGCTACTAATTCTAAACCTCAGATTTGCCTCTTTAAAGTATTTACTCTTAAATAAAAATGCAATTAAGAGACAAATGGAGAAATGTATTATTGTTTATTTTTTAAATGACTGCAGTGAGAACTCTTTTGGAGCAGATTATATGCCTTGCCCTACAGAAGTAGGAGCTTGGTCCTTTTGATATTTTTTTTTTTTTCTGTTTTTTTTTTTTTTTTTTAATAGATACTTTCTTACATGAACTTGGGCAACAACCATGCCTATCTTTTGTGAAGTAGAAAGACTTCACAGGTAGTGCAAGTTTGAAGGAACTCTGTATGCCACAGGCATAGTCTTTTCCCAGGTGTGATTTGAGAGGAGAGACATTTTGTACTCAGCTGCATGAAGCTAAAACTGGCAATGGAGAATGTTCATCCTTGGAGATTTTCAGCACTTGACTTGACAAAGCCTGTGTCTTTTGCTGAAATTAGCCTCTGCTTTGAGTGGTTAGACTAGATGATTTCCAAAATTCCTTTCTAATTTAAATTATTTTGCAGTTATTTTCATGTTAGTGAAAATACAATCCTGCAGTCCAAAGTTTGCCATTTTGACTGGACTTTTGCTTCGGCGAATTACATATGCTTGTGGTTCTCAGTGTATATGTGGTAAGCTTTGCTGAGAAAGTAATTAAAAAAAAAAAAAAAATCACAAAAAAAGGTATGCTCTTGGTTGTTATTACAGATGTGATTTTTCCGGGAGATGATACTTTCAGAGGGTAGTTTCCAAAAAACTCTGGGCACACATACAAGGCCAGTTACAGGTGTATTAGCCTCTATTTCTAAAAAAAAAAAAAAAAAAAAAAAAGTCTATTACACCTTTGCATATTGTATCTTATTTTACTGCCATCATTGTGAGTTGTTAGTAGGGAAGCTAACTGGAAGAGAGAACACATGCACAGAAAGGGCTTTAGTGGGTATGAAACACTTCTTACTGAACACTGACAGAGACTGACCCTCCACTTTCTCTCTACTACTCATAGTCTACCATCTTTCCTTAGCCATAAAAAGAGGTTTTGCCAGTACCCCCTAAATGAGTAGCCAAACATGACAGCTCATCTGAAAGTGTTGACATTGGCAGAAGGCTTGATGGACGGCACCAAACCTTACCGTGGCCTATCTCCTGCTAATTAGCTGTTCGAAGGAACTCTGTGTGCCACAGGCACAAGTCTTATCAGAAAAGGACATCTTCCCTGTTCACCCTGACAGCTGTGATGCAGCTGTTCGCGGAGTGAATTGAGCATGGAGGTGGAGGGTGGGAGGTGAAGGATTCAGAACAAGTGACAGCTCTGGTATCTTGCACTGAATCCATCCTGAGCTATAATAAACAACTGGAATGGAGAAGAGAAAAGATGGGAATCAACTTTTATAAAATGGGAACATAGGTTAGGTGTGAAAGAAGAGGAGGTGTGAGAGGGAGGGAACAGGACTGCCTCATGATGACTCTGTAAGGCAGCTGGGGCTGCATGCTCCTGTGATCGATGCAGGTTTAGGGATTTATCATACAAACATTTGTGATTTTTCTATAGGTCATTCATATGTCTGTGGATATTAATGGTGATGTGTGCTAGGAAGTCCTACAACAGAGTGAGATGGGGAGCAGCATTTTTTCTTTTTGGGGGGTGGGGGGTGGGGGGTGGTGCTTGTTACTTTCCTTGAGTGATTATGGGTGGGAAACGAGAGTTTGAGAAAGTGCTCCTGCTGCTTTTCAGAGCAACTGCTTTTTCTTGACAATGCGGAAACTCTACATGGTAAAACAAACTGTTGTTATAACTTCCTTATTCAAGCTTGTAATGTGTACTCTGATGACACTTTTGGAGACAGATGTCTAACTTAATTGAATATTAACTAGACAGGACAGAAGTAAAGGTTTGGAGTTGAGGATGTAGAAAATTCAGTTGAAACAGTGACACTTTCACTGGTGTACTTCTGTTAGTTTCCATTAATTTTTCTTTTCTATTGGTTTGTTTTTTTAAAGGACACAAGACCAGACTTTGGACCTTTTGTGATGATAAACTATCAGTTTTAAACTTATCAAACATTTTCTAATATAACATGAAAGGGGAAACACAATGAGAATAATGTATAAAATTAAAGAGTGCTTGCAATTTTTAAAAAAGTTGTTGTCTTTTATGAGGGAAAAAATTGTTTAGATTAAATAAGTGAAATACAAGTGACAACAACATTCCTTTCCCCATAACTCAGGCTAAACACTTTTTAATGCTGAGCATAACAAAAAAATGCAAATAAAAGCAAACCACTGGGAAAACAAACCAACCTAACCAAAACACACAAAAGCAAAACCAAAAAATTCCCCACTTATTACAACGTTAATTGATTTTTCTCTGTGTTTTGTAGAAGTGGAAATATTAAGAAAAATATTTTCCTTGCAATATATCTGTCACAGACCAAGGTAAGGAGTGTTAGATTGCCTTTGAAAGTTTGCTTGTAAAAAGCTTCTGATATAATTTTACAACTGAGTGGATTAGTTTGTGAAAGCACTGAGACTTGCAATGTTTCTGCAAACTAACTGGTTTTAAGATTTTTTTTTTTCTCTTTTTTTTTTTTTTATTGCTGATTACCTATGGATTTTACTACATGCAACTTTACTGACGTACAGACAAAATAGCTAACAGCATGTTGTGCTCAGTAGCCAAGAATATCCCAAAGCAGATGTTTCTATTGTTAGAACAAAGAAGCCACACATACGCTTTGTTTTTACACTTACTACTATGCCTGCTATTACCTGTTAGCCTGAACTGGAGAAATAATTTTTGAGTTGTCCAAAACAAAATGACATCTAGACTTAGAATATATATATGGAAGTTGATTTTCCTTATTCATATGTATATAAAAAACCAACCAAACAAAACACTCAGAAAAAATGAACTTACACTTCAGGGTTGTTCTCCATTAAAATAATACAGATCCTTGCTCTACTTTATATCAGGGCTTGTTCTTGTGATTTTTATTTGTGTGTCTATAGGGTATCTTGTACCATATTTACAGAGACATGCAGTGCCTTAGAGTGACATTTTGTTTATTTTCATTTTTGACTTGTGAGGTAATGCCAATTATCTTACTGAAAACTTCAGATATTCTTCATTAATATTTGATATGCCCACATAACCTGAGGTTTATCTTTCAGATTTTATACAAGTTTAATGAGATATGTGAAATAGATTTTTAGTGAAAGTTATTTGTCTCAGTAAAAAAAAAAAAGTATAAATGTTCGCTCTAAACGGTTTGTCTATTATTTTTGACCTTTTCATTATATTTTCTTATTTTCAAAGGATTCAATATATAATTTACAAATGAGTGGCTGTTTATATTTCTCCTGACAATAGTTTTCAAAATTGGACAAGCTTCGTGTTTCTGAGTGTTTAGGCTTTGACATCAGTTCTGTGTAACTGATCACTAAGCTTAATAATTTTAATCATAAATCTTGTATCAATCTGTTCATAAATGATTTAAGTGTTCACTGTGCATCTTAATATTGGGAAAATGCTTACTTTTATTTATTCATTTTTCAGCATTAATTAAGGAAGCTTTAGAAGTTTGTGTGTACTGTCATACTACTACTAATCCTGTGTTCTGAATTGTGTAAATTTGCCATTGCACAGAAAATTGGTATTTTCATATAAGGGATTTTTTTTTGTAGCTTTACATTACTGGTCTAGTTCAGTAAAAGTGGACTTATTCTGTGTCTAATTGTTTTTGCTATAGCTATATCTTTGTTAGTAGAAAAACTATTCTATATGAATCTGTTCTTCAGTTGGTGTTAATATGATTTTGTGTGACTTGCACGTGGATGGCCACAGCAAAACCTTTCCACACTATGCTGCATTAACAACATAAATAGACTAACTGTCCTTAGTGGGTAATTCTTCTACAGGAGATAATGATATATTTCACTTGGGTTATGAAGAAGTCAAGACAATGTTGGTAGGTTCCTAAGAAGTATACTTTCACATACCTTGTGAACTGCCAGTGGTTTTGGTGTAGAACAAACTTAGAAGCTGGAAATATTAACTAACTTATAAAACCAAGGTAGCCTTAAGGTTTAGGCAGAGTTATGCTCAGAAGATAGGCACAACCTGACAGTTTTGAAGAGGTAACTTAGAATGGCCTTTAAGGGTTAATGTCTTTAATAGTCCTGCTGCATGAAAGTATGAGCTGGGTGGGAATTTTTTACCCTATTACACTGTATAAGTGACAAATCAGTGAGGTGAAAGGAGAATGACAGTTTCATTCTGTTTTCACCACCACTATCTGTTGTTTCTTTACTGCTATTGTGACTTAAAGGCAGTAGAAGAACATACCTTTAGTTACTGGCTATTAGACATACTTAGGAAGAACAAATGCATCAGTAGGAAATCTTGAGTTTTTATATATCATTTTTATGGTAATGAGTTTTGTTTCAATCTGTGATCTTTTTATTGGAGATATTATGATAATTCAGAAGCCACTGATGCCTACTGCAGTCATAATCTTTCATATTTCTTCTCTCTGAAATTAAAATGGTGCCTCTGGATGCTACTGATAAAATCTGTTTGGTGGCATGTCTATGTGTTTATGAGTTTCTAAGATATGAACAGGAAGGAGTTGTTCAGAGAAGCACAGCTTTTCATCCAGTACATCAGATATAGCCAGTGTCCATTTCAAAATCTTAGGTATACATATTTTCAATGTTGTTAATAGATATATTAGGAATAAATTACCAGAAGCATTAAAATGCTTTCTTTTTCTAACTAATGTTTTAAGTATTAAGCCATAAAGGGAATTTTCTGTGTCTTTTCTTCAGGAAGGGATTTTCCATGTTTTGGTTTCTGCTTGTTTATTTTCCTTTGTCTTCTTTGCACTCTTCCTTGCTCTCAATCTCTCATTCTTCCATGTGTCCCACTGCACTATTCCTGTCACACCTGTTGTGTGCAATGCCACAAGGTCTCTTTCTCACAGGCATGTGTTCTCTCAAGCACATGGTCATTCATGTGTTCATTCTCTTTGCACATGCTCTCATTCTGTCTTGCTTGCTCATTCCTAAATGATCACTTTTTCCTCTCTTTCTTGCTCTCACCCTCTCACATGTGCTGTCACTTTCTCACTCCTGGCTGTCGACTCTCACTCCCTTTCTCAATCATGTTCTTGTGCTCTCACTCTCTTTCACTTGTGCAGTGTGTCTCTGTGTCCCTTTTTGTCTCTTGTTCTCTCACTCCTCTTAAACTTACAGATTTTTTTTTTTTTCCTTGGGAAAATATGTCCTTTTTGCTACCCAGCAATGGTCAGGGATTAGTGATGCAAGATAGTTCGATCACCAGTGATAGTACTGCTTTATGAACCTTAACTTGAATTAGAGGTGAGTTTGTTTGTTTGGTTTTTTTTTATCTCTTTTTTTTTTTTTTTCCCCTTTAAAGTGTCCATCTCCCCCCTCTCCCCCCTTCCTCCCACCCTCACTCCCCCTTCAATCACATCATTGCTTGAAGGCAAGAGAGTTTGGAGAGAGGGAAGAGAAGCTCATTTAGCAGCCCTGGTAGACATAGGCATCACAGTACCAATCAATCAACACACATGCTTTCCCACTTAGACTCCCCTGTGACCTTGAAGAGTGTGACAAATGACTTAGAGGACAGAATAGACAGAAGGTTTGTGATAAACCAAAAAATATGTTGTTCTGGATGATGAAGAAAAATAAAAATGAAGAGTGAGGGTAGATATATATTTGGTTTGAACAAGACTCGATAAATTCTCTAACTACCTTTCACTCTGCTGGCTGTGGTTAGATGAGCTTACTGTCATGGTAATCAAGACTTCTTCAGTAAACCTCACTGCAATGTTTACAGTACTTTTTTGTGCATTACTGCAGTACTTTATGGCTCTGAGCCCTCAGCTGTGGCTGGAGGTTATAGCAGTTATTGATAACAGATTCCAGAGGCAACATATCTCATCAAATTCATGTTGAGGGAAAATAATCAACAGAGTGATTCACTTAACCTGGATTGACTTGACTGATTCTGAAACCTGCAGCATGTTAACTCAGTCATGAGAAGGTTATTGTTAATCATAAACATTTGATACATTAATAAGCACAGCAACTTACAGTCTGGCTGTAGATACACTTTCAGCAGATTTGAAAATATTATTTTTACATACATTATATATATATTTATTAAAAAAAAAAAAAGCTTGCAAGCTCCAACTGTTCTGTGTATTTACATATCTAGTGCACTATCACAGAATCATAGAATCACAGAATGTCGAGGGCTGGAAGGGACCTCAAAAGATCATCTGGTCCAACCCCCCTGACAGAGTACGATCACCTAGACCAGATCACAGAGGAACGCGTCTAGGTGGGTTTTGAATATCTCCAGAGAGGGAGACTCCACAAACCCTCCTGGGCAGCCTGTTCCAGTGCTCTGTCACCCTCACAGTGAAAAAATTTCTCCTTATGTTTATGTGAAACTTCCTGTGCCTCAGCTTACACCCATTACCCCTTGTCCTATCATTGGGCATCACCGAGGACAGAACAGAACAGAATGGCCTAGGTTGGAAGGGACCTTAGAGATCATCTAATCCAACCTCCCTGTCATGGGCA
>JANHGN010017992.1:51352-79295 GCA_024605025.1 Megaceryle maxima
ATGCTCTTGTAAAAAGTCCCTCCCCAGCCTTCCTGTAGGTTCCTTTCAGGTATTGGAAGGCAGCTATTAGGTCCCCCGAAGTCTTCTCTTTTCAAGACTGAACAATCCCAGCTCCCGCACCCTGTCCTCATAGCAAAGGTGCTCCAGTCCCTGGATCATCTTTGTGGCCCTCATCTGAACGTGCTGCAACAGATCTATGTCCCTCTTATGGTGGGGACACCAGAACTGGATGTAGTATTTGAGGTGGGGTCTCACAAGAACAGAGTAAAGGGGGAAGTAACTATGGGAGAAGGGATGCATTTTCTTGCACCCACCAATGTGTATCTAGTCTTAGCAGAAAACAATGCTAGGAGAAAGATATCTTTTGCCCCGTTACTCATTTTTTGTGTCTCCTTCAGAATGCACATTGACATTTTCATTACTGATTCCTACCCATTCTATTTTTCTCTAGGTCCTTTGACCCTTGTCAACATGACTGTCTGTGTTCATACCATGCTAAGTCCCTAGTAACAGCAATCAATATTACATATTTCAGCCAGCCAAACCACTGAGACTCCTGGTTCTACACTTAAGATTCCTCTTCTTTGCAGCTCGATGAAAACAGTAGTGACCTTCCTATTGAAATATAGGCTGCCAAATATAAATGAGAGATCAGTAAGGCTTGTTCTCCATAATTGTCATTGCATTCAAATACATACAGGCCATAATATTTCTAATCTTAATGCCAAAGTTTAGAGAGTTTAGAAAACAATTTAAATTCCAACTTTCTTTCTTCTGGAAAAAAGAGGTCTATTGTAAACAAATTTGGAGAGTACATTGTTTTCCTAATGACAGGCTACACTTCCCAATGCAGAAAAAGGTTTTTTGGTTCATTAAGTTCAGGAGCAGTGCTTGTAAACCAATGGCTAAATGAAAAGAGGTGTCCTGTGTTGGGGGAAGCAATCAGTAAAGTGTCATCAACCTTCTTATGATATTGAAGCTGGTCAGATTTACTGGTAAAATGCCCAGATCTCCCTTCCAGTAGCCATAATCTGGTGTATGTCTGATGTTTTAGAGTGCCATAATTGCAAATCAGAAAAAAAATTTGAAACATTATATTGTGGAGAATTGAAATAACTTAGAGAAATATAATACAGTTTAAGGAGGAGGAAATTACAATCATTATAAGGTCCTACAAAATGATAGAAGAAAAGTCTGTTACTGTTTCAAAAGACTTGTGTTAAATTTACCAACAAGGGATGTGCTATTGGAGAGTGGCAGATACACATCAGGAAAAAAAAATCAGAAAGTTAGTTGTTCCTGGAGCTTTTAATGAGGTCAGCAATCCAGTCCTGTAGAACAATTAATTTATTCAGCACCTTGCTGAATATAATTCTGTTTTGAAAGTATTAGGCTCTTTTCCCTCAACAGATTTAGCTGCAGTTTTTATTCAGGTAAAGCCAAATTGGTACTGTGTAACTCTTCTGCCCACTCATGCCCTCATTTGCTCTAATGAAGGCCTTCAGAGTGAGTCTGACAATGGAAAATGACAGACAAATGGGATTATAGATTAGTCTGAGGTGAAAAAAAAAAAAAAAATTTAGAAAATGGTTTAGGTTGTAAGCCATAAAGTAGGAATTGTATTTACTAGATGCTATACTCCGTTAATATGAATAACTATTCAGAAGTGTAGAAAGAAGTCTTAAATATGCTGTAGCTTTCCATCTAGTAGATGTTTCAAATTCAAGATATCTTACCTGACTATACCACAAAGCCATTAAATGGTTTTCAAGAACTACTTTTCCAAGGAAGCTGTTTTATTACACTGGATATCATGGTGAAAAGTTGTCCACTTGGAATTAATTTATTTTAGTTGGATCAAGTCTGTGTCTACTAAAAGTAGTTAAGTTAGAAAAAAAAAAAAACTTTGGAAAGTATCTTCAAGGACAGGAAACATGAGCATCTGGGTATTTTTATTAGTTTGGGAACACAAGTCATGTAGCTTTGTGTCTCAAAGAGATAAGGAAAATAGAACAGAGACTTGAACCCAGGTCATTAAAGTCCTATGATAACACTTTAATCACTGTACCTATCCATCCTTTGGAAGATTATTAATGCAGGTATTTTCATCTTCTGCTTTTAAAAGTCAGTTTTCTCATAAAACAGCAATCCACCTCAGTGGAGAGTTTCTGCAGCTCCTGTCTGGATTTAATACAAATTAAATAACAGGTTCTTCGTGTTATCAGTGCCAAAAGCTTTCAGACTGACTTCTGTTTTGGTTTATCCTGAAAAAGAAAGGTTAGCACATTTGAAAATAGAATAGGTATCTCTTTACAGAATTTGTCATTATATGGCAGAAATCTAGATCCATTTGGCTGTTTCAATTTACTGTTGAAGGCATGAAATACTAGAGGCCAAATTCTGTGACACCTATATAGTCTATTTTGTGGAAACACAGGGGTTTGTAGGGTGAATACAAGGTCTGAATTTGGCTTTAAAACTAAGAATAACTCTGGGAAGCGTTGAGTATGATTTTAATGCAAAAATAACCACAGTTTTATTTGTGTGAGGAGTAAAATAAGACTTTTGAGGAGGAAGCAGAGAAAGACCAGAGCTTAAAAAACCAATCCTGTTCTTAGTGCAGTTGAACAAAAACTAAATGCACATCAGTTTACACAGATAAAATGTGCTGTAGCAAGATTTAGTTCATAAGAACACTATGAATCACAGTGATGTAATGTTTGTTAGAATGTGGTATTTTTAGGTATAGAAGTATTTTGTGTATCCATTATGCTTCACTATAGATTTATAAATATGGAAAACCTGCTATATGTGGCATCATAAAACCAAGCAAACAACTTGGTTTTTTGTATCATAATTCAGATTTTTGATTTTTATTCCTCCCCCAGCCCAGTTGAAGAGGTCCAATGACAAGGGATGTTAACTGTTGTTTTGTAACCTTTAAATTGATTATTAAGCTAGAATCACCATGGCTAGGTAAGGGTAAATGAGTAAATAAGGAGGAACTGAAGAAGAAAAAACCAAAACAAAATAGTATATTACCCAGTCAATGGTGACATTGATTCTGAATAGAATTTCTTATAATAGATGCTCAGAAGTCATGAGACCATACCTAGGTTTAAGGCAAGGATGTACTGGAGTCATTGCCAGTAAATTTAAATTTAAGCTATTGGTTATCCTTTTAGTAACAGATAAGACATGTTTGTGGGTTTTTTGTTTTGTTTTATTTTTTTTAAAGGGGAAAAAAAAAAAGAAAAAAAAGAGAAGGAACGCATAAAAGTTTGCAGTCTGAGTCCAGCCTTTAAGAAAGAAAAGAAAAAGAAAGCCTCTCAAAATGTAATGAAATGAATTTTATTTTGCAGGCACTGGGCCCATGCCATTTCATTTCATTAACAGGATACGCTGAGCGGGCTGGAATCAGCAAGAACTGCAGGCAATGCAAGCTGATGATAAGCATTTCATCATGGCCCTAAACATATTAAATTTTTAGCTATAAATTTTATCAGCAGCATCTACATAGCTGGATAGTATTCCCCCCCCCCCTTCTTTTTCACCACCATCCCATCCCATTTTCTTTTGCTCTGCAAATAAAGCTTGTACTTGACTGTTGTGAAAACAAGTTTTATAAAATCAGTAAGTAACAATATATCTGCAGCTTGGTTAGTTCAGTAATTATCATTCAGGCTATCTTCTGTACTTAGTGAAAATGTGAAAACAAAGTTACAGCACAAACAGGGGTAACAATAGATGAACCTCATTAGGTTTTCTGACAGTGTCCAGAAGATTTCCTCCTAAAAATAATAGCATATCCCAGGGGAATATTTTTTCAGTTGAAGACCTCATTCCAAGTTATTTGGTCTTTATAGAACACTGATAGAGAAATAAAAGGTATAAATCTAAAGCAAAAGGTTGTAGATTTGATATTTCTAATAATATAGTCAATAAAATTTTGCCAATTTCACATGCCTGTTATGGTTCAGTGGCCAAAACCAGAAGTATACTGGAGTCCACAATAACATCTTTAAATCTTCCTGAGGATCAGGACCAGAATAAAGCTTAATCCTCTGCATTACCAGATGGTATCCCAGTAATCAATGACAGACAAAACTGGAACATAGACCTGTGAAACAAAGGGAACAGATGAGCATTTTAGTTTAGTCTGGAAAAGGGCTGGTCTTTCTGAGCAGTACTGTAACTGTAGTAGCATCCTTAGTGCTAAGAGAAGGAAGGGTGCATATTTTGAGAACTCTCAAGGTGTAACAACCCTGGGGCTCGTTAGAGGCTAATTAGTTTCAGAAGTGAGGACTCTAGAATAGCTGAGGGAAATCCTAATTGTATTGGTAATGAATTCTGTTCTTACATAGGGCTATAGTACAATTCATAATCAGAAATGTGGTTTTAAACAAATAAGTTCTTTAAGTTTTGCCTAATAGTTAATACTGACTGAGTGGTCTGATGGGGAAGACCGCACTCATGTATATTGGCTACTAAAGCCAGCATGTCCAGTAGCCTGATGTGACTCAGAAAAACCAGAAAACTCAATACATTGCTGCTCCGCTAAGCTCTCTATAAGCTCATTTTGAAGCTTGTAGTACAAGAATCCAGGGGACAAGAAAACAGGTAGCATTGATCATTATAGAAGCAACTCATTGGTCATGGAGCCATACAGGGAGTAAGCAGGGAGAATTCTTTAACATCCTTAAGAAGTTTGCAACAAGTGTATACAGCTTCTGTTTCTTCTTCTCATCCTTTATAAGAAAATTTGATCTGCTCTTCTAACTAGTTCATCTGGTTCCTATTCTTACTGTTAAAAATAAAATCTGCTTGTGAGGGAGTAAGGACTCATAAGCTCTGACAAATGGAAATTTACTAGGCATATCTGGATTTTGTTTAAAAAAGCAGCCTGTAGTTTGAGAAACTAATTGTTACGTTAGACCTGGAAATATGGATAGGACAGGCTTTTCTGATGGTACGTGCACTGTATTAGTGTAATTGTTGCTTAACACTTAAAAGCAAAAAAAAGATGCATTATTAAAGGAAAAATTACCAGAAAGTATTTCTGTGATAATAGTTATGTAGAATATTCATATTTTTCTATAAATAACATTTTTATTTTGCTAGACTTTTAGATTTTGTTACATAATATGGATTGATTTTTTTTTTTAACTGGTTTTTATTGGTACAGCTCATAATGTGCATGTTGCAAAGCATGATGTAGGTGACATTTCTACTGGTTGCTTTGGGAAAACTCCAGGAAATAGCAGCTGCCATTGCAGTTCTAGGAAGTGGGCAAATTATCCTTGAAAGAAAGGAAGGAACCTAGCTAACTTCTAATATGGTTTTCATCACTGTGATATCTGAGTGGTTCATACAAGCAAAGGTAACAAATGTTTTTCTCCTTCTTTCCTGCTGGGAAAAATACAGCAATGGCTCTATGGGACATCTGGCACAAGGTGTAATAAATGATTAGAGCAGTGTCTATGCAGTGAGTTTATCAGACAGTGTATCAGACCCTATGTGGCTGCATCACATTTGTCTCTATGGAGGAAGTTTAGCATGTAAAAAGCTACTGTAAATGGGGAAGGAATAATCCTCTCTGTGTTATGTCCATGTTAGATATAACCAGAAGTAATTAGTTTAAGCTGCAGCATTGAAAACTCAACTTAAAACCTTCTTCCTATAATAACAGTAAAGCAGCATCATGTGAGAATAGATTGCCTGGAGAGACAGAAGTCATCACTGCAAGTTTATTAAGGGAAGATTTGATAAATACCAGTTAAGAAAACCACTGACAGTTTGTCATGTCCTGGAGTAGGGAACATCCTGCAACTCATTGTAGCCTATTAATTTCAGGATTCAAAACAAATACTAATGGTGCTTCTTTAGTTATGCAGTTAGAATTTCAGTTGTAGGCATTTGCATACTTCTGCAAATGGTAATCTCACTGACTTCTGACTCCCTCACAACTGCATTGCAAATTCAAAGCTTATTCACTTGTTTGCTTGTTTTTCGCCTTCCTGCTAGCTATTCAATCAATAAATTCAAGAGCAGTAACCATCAGGTTGCTCAGAAATACTACTACCTCTCAGTGAGCTAGCTCACTAAGAGATTTCAGCTTCATGGCCAAACCACCTCAAAGAAGAAGCAGAAATATTTAAAAGATTATTTCTTTAATAAGAAATGTTTTGGTTTTCCTTTTCACCTATGGCATATTAATAAGTACTTGAGCTGTGTCTTTTTCCTACTCTTTAAAGCATCATCAGAGAAAAAATCCTTCCAGTAGAAGCCAAGACAAGAAAACTTTATGAAAAAGTAGGTGAAAGTTTCAGGCAAATAGAAGGTGACAAAATTTAGTGTGACAAGACCAAACTGAAAAATTCTGTAACTTATAACTTATTTGTTAATCTTGCTTCAGAGCTAAATCTTTATTCCATATGTACTTTGAATTTTAATGGAATTCTTTTAAATTAAGATACATATGAAGATTTGTGTGTTCACCATGCTGTTGAACTCTTGACGTATCTAAAGTTACTATTTGAAAGAAAAAACAATAAATGAAAAAAATCATTAAGAAAATGAAAACAGTTATTTGCTTCAAGAATATTTAAGAAAATTAACTACACAAGAAAATAGTTTCACATTCGAAGATGTGAAAAACCTATGCTTGCCTTAAGCTAATGTGATCTTTATTATTCATTCAACCTCTTCCTAAACTCCCCTGTCCTCTTTTCTTTCTTTTTGTTATTTCTGTAATTTTCACAAAGGCAAGTAAAATCTGTTGCATCACAGTGTTATGCGACAGTTCAGTAGTTTCACTATTCCTACAAATATTCCAAGTCTATTGCTGTTTTAAATTGTGTTCTTCTGTGTGATTTACAGAAAGCTAAAGCTTTTTGTAGGCATCCATGCTAGTTGTCCCATTCTCAGCTCTTCGTGAGCACGGTGTAAGAAGTCTGTTTTGGTATGCCAGAACTCCCTGAGAAATCAGCTCATGCCCATCATGGATTGTACACCTCCTGATGTTGTGCAATCCAAAGCATCTTTTCAGTTTCCACATGACCGAAGGGGGATAGTAACTTTAGTTACAGTGCTCCTAATGTATGCAGCTTGCCTTATTTGCTATGAGATGCATATTCCACCTGACATTAGCCAGAAATGTCAGACCCCTTTTAGCAGGGCTGTTATTCAGCGGACCACTTTCCAGTCTGCAGGGGGTTATTTCTTAGAACTTTGTGGTTTTCTTTATTAAGACTCATTAGTTTTCTGTTGCTCCAGTCCTCAAGTTTATCCAAGTTCCAGTCTATAAATTATTAAACAATTGGGACCACATATCAACTGCAGGGATAGTCTGCTTGTGACCAGCTGTTAGCTAGTGGCCCAGCCTTTGGTTTCACAGCAGTGCAACTAACTTTCATCCCACCTAACAATCCTGTTTTAAAGCCTGTGCCTCTTCAACTTTCCTAAGAAGAAAGTGTGGGATGTAATATCTACAGACTTACTAAAATCACAATAGGCTGCATCTACTGCTCTTTGCAGCCACACATTTCATCAGAGGTATCAGGTTGGTCAAGGATGACCTACTATTGGTAGATCCATGTTGCACTTTCCTGATTACTTTCTTGTCCTCGTGTGCTTGAAAAAGGATTACAGGGAGACATATCCCATGGTATTTCTATAGTCAGGGAACTAGCATTTTTTTTGCTTTTTTAAAGGATGTTTGTAATGATAGCATTTTTACAGGGACCTCATCTAATTGCTATGCAACACACAGACAGCAGACTACAGTCACATCAGCCAGCCCTTATAGCAGTCTCAGGAGTACCCTGTCAGGTCGTATGGATTTAGATACATCCAACTTGAAAATATTGTAATATTGTCCATAAGTGGGTTTTTTTTTTTTTTGTGAATATTTTTTTATTATTATTATTTTGATGCACCAGAGATTGGTGGGGGGTTTTATTTTTGTTTGTTTATTTTAATTTTTATATATAGATATTGAAGTAAATTGGTATTAGCAATTCACTCTCACAATAAAATTTATCTTGAATGATACTCTGGCTAATGTTCTGGACTCAGTAAACGGTCCCTACAATACAGTTTTGCATGCAAAAATCATGTAATTTCTTCATGTGTACATTCTCCTTCTGTTATGCTACTTTTCTTTTGTCTGTCTTACTTCCTGCCCATCAAGGAAGTCTGTCATCAGCCTTCATGTAGCATTGTAACTTCAGTTGACACTGAGACCTTGAGGTTCTGCAGTAACCCAAACCCTGTTAATAGATCAAATGACTTGGACTATTGGCCATTGTTCTCAAATCATATATTTTTCCTGAAAACTCTTTTTTTTAATATTCTCCTATTTTTTTAATTATTTTCCAAGTCAGTCAAATGACAGAGTTGTTTAGTCTGAAATAGTCTGCAATGTACTCTTTCCACTACCCCATTACAATTAATTTTCTAGAACACATATGCTAGAAATTACATCTTTTGCCTTACAGATATGCAAACATGTGGCAGGACACTTAAAAAATATACTTTCAATTCTAAACATTTCTCAGAAAATTCTGATTTAAGATGTTTTCACATCTGAACTTGTAACCCTTTCAATGATGTTGCCTAAAGTGTAGATTACCAAGCTCTGCATTATCATGTGTAAAATTTGATTAACACAGTTGGTAGTTTCTGGTAAGTTGTCTCTTTTCAATGGCTTTGCAAAGTTTGTTATAGTTTGTAATGAGGAAGTTCCATAAATACTTGTTGTGGTTTTTGCCTCTGGTATTTCTGTTGAATTACAGACATCTCTATTTATAGCTAGGAGGGGAAGGACTTTTACCATCAGGATTTACCATCTTATCTATGGTAGGTGCTTGCTTCTGTTTAACTGACACTATAGACAGAATACAGAACTCCTCTGGTTGCAAATGACCCACAGTATAGGTATGGCCTCAAGCCAGATAAATGCTGTCCATGTAGGTTTAATGGTCACAGATGTGAATATCTTCTTAAATTCACTGAGTCAATTGTTAAAGTTCAATAATCCAGTGTGCACAGATCAAACTCAAGGTGCTGATTTAGGATTAGCTTGGTTGCTGTTCTCAATGCTGGCAAAATAGAAGTGATTGTTTTGGAAGGCAAGGCAGTAAGATTTCATGTGTCTAGCATACGTGGAATAAGCAGATTTCTAAGATGAACAGAACATAATATGAAGAGAAACTGGACTCTGAAAAATAGGTTAATTTCACTGGGACAGGCAGGGAATTGATACACTACAAGCATGGGAAAGGTTAGAACCTAAAACTATTAGAAGAAATGTACTGCATAATACTGTCAATAAAAAAATCACGCTGAAAATCTCATTGTTTCATCCTTTCTTCACAACCGCCCTCCAGCTCCAGTATCCTTTATAGGAAGTCTTGACAATAATGGCAAAACTTTAATTCTGACCAACGCTTGGACATTTTCAGTGTATTTCAGCATTGCTGGCATCTTTTCTAAAAGTGAAAACTGTGACATTTTTATAACAAGGCAAAAATAAAAGAGGAAAAAAGTGTCCTATTCACCCATTTCTCTGTGTGGAGGTTTCACATTTGTGGTTTTAATGCAATTAATCAAAGACTAAATGCATTTGTAGTCCCTGAATGGTTTGGGAATACTTTCCTATTTTCTCAGTGTAGCAGTGTGAAATGGTGCAGGATGCTAATGGATAATAGTTCTGGGAAAGATATCTTTCATGCTAGGACAGTTCTTACGGGTTTTGTTTTAGATGATGGATTGCAAGTTCTCAGTCATTTGCAAACCACAGGCTTTACATGTGCTGTCTGCATTATCAAATTTCTCACTCAGTTTGAAAACCGCAGCATTTTAATTGAAAGGAACGCTGGAGCTTCTTGCTGTATCAGTGTGGGAAGGTTGTTAGACTCTGACAAATAACCTTCCCTTCTCAGAAAAATTAACAAACACTACACAAATGTTTTTACCTTAGTAAGCAATGTGGCTGAAAGGTGAGTTGGCACACACTCAAGTACTAAATATCAAATAGTGAACCCTGTGCTACAAGGAACTCTTTTAAAATTCACTGACTTGGAATGGGATGAGTATCTGAAGGGTTAGTAATGTCTCACAATGGTGTCGGTCTTCCTAGAAGTGCCATAAGATATACTTTATCCTTTGAGGCTAGTTTCATTGTACAACAGAAATTACTGTATATATTTCAGGAAGAGAAGGGATCAGAGCAAGGGAACTGGCCATTTGCAGAGCAGAAGCTTGAAGATCAGGTTGGTGCAGATCATCAAATAGTGGAGTTTAATTTAGCTCTGAGTTTACACAGTAAACCAACCTCAATAAAAAGTGAATGCTTTGGGTCCTTGACACTGTGAAATGTCTTCATATAAGCAATATGCTGGATTTAAAAATAAGATAGGGACTCTATTTACATTTGTACTGCATTTTTTCAGTGTTTGAAAATACTGGCTTTTCCAGTGGTTAGAAAGTTACATTTGGAATGGCAACTGTGTAATAGTTTACACAACATTTAGGCCTAACTGCTGATGTATGGGTTTTGTAGGTAATGAGTTTAACTTCACAGGCTGCTGTTGATGTTCTGGCTTTTGTAATCCTTGTTCTGAGGACCTACCTTTGACAAGTGAAGTTCACAGCTGCTTTTGGAAAAGCCAAAAGCTTATTTTAGTTTGTAGGGAAGAAGGGCTGTGTGGATTTCTGGAAATATGAAGATATTCTTAAATGGTTTATTTTCAGATATATTTATTATTTGAATATAGATTAATGTTTCTAGAGTATATTCTGTGTTTGTGATTATGACATTTATGAAGATATCAGTTTAGTATCTCTGTGTAGATAGTAAGGCTGACATTGAACTAGGGAGAATGACTAACAATGAGATTAAAATACATCTGGAAAAGTAGCGAGTTTTGCATCTTCACCTAAATAATCCCTAGTATCGTACAATCTGTTTTTTTTTCATTAAATAATAAATAAATAAAAGCTTTAAAAGAAAGACCTAAGTCATACGGTTTGACTGCTATTTTCTGATGTAATCTGAAGTTTTACAGGATTTGTAGAAATGTATTTACTCTGAACATTCATCTGTAACTTTGCTGTTGCAAATTACTCTTTCTGGAAAGAAAGACCACAGTATGTCTCCAAGTCCAGGCACTTATTTGAAGAAGTGGTTACTGAACCTGTTCAGTAAATATTCAAGGCAAACAGTTTAAATCTACAGTGTTTCCATTAAGTAAATTTTCTGGAAGTACACTTCCAGTAATTGTCAGGGGTAGACCACTGATAGGAGAAATCATTACTTTTTGCTCCTAGAGATTCCTTGACATATTGTATTTGAATGAGGATTAGTATTAAATAGCACTTCCACTTTCTTCATAGAGATATATTTTCATTTTATTTATTCTGATTCTCCCATTAATGTGAAATTAGAAGTTACCTGTTAGACCTGAAGAGAAAGCAGTTACAGGTTTTTTATGAACACTTTGTTTTGGCTCTCTTTCTTTAAATTCAATACAGGTACCTTTTATGCACTTTATTGTGGTAGATGTCTGATGAACCTTTCCTCTAATAGCTCCCAAGGGAACAGCGAAGTGACTGCTTTGGCAAGTGCTCCTGACCAAATCCTATGGTTCTGTGGCTACCTGTTCTTTAAAAGAATTTGTTTTCTTAAGTTTTAAAAAGTCAAGATCCTGCTTGTTGCATCCCTTGTGGAATGATAGCCTGGCTTCCAATACCATAAATCATCAGATCGTTCTTCCAGATAGTGAAAAAGTACTGGTGTTAGCTGGCTGTATAATGAATCTGGTTCTAATGGGAATTCATGTTCATCTCATGCTCTTCCAGTTCAGGAGAAGAATATGGAATGAGATACAGCTCCTGTCATATAATATTCTAGCTTTCTCTTTGATCTCTCAGCATCAGTTTTGACCACAGTACTGCCAAAAAGGCAAGTTGTGCTCTTTTCCCTGCCTCCAGCTGTCTGTTCCTGCCACCTCTCTTGTGTCAGCACTAGTGATTGTTCAGCTGTTCTGGAAAAAATAATAATTTAGGGCGGCAGGTCTAGTTTTTAGTCAGTTCAAGGAACTGACATAACTGGTGAGCTACGTGATTTAAGTATTGACATACCAAAGGATGTGCCCAGCAAAAGAGAAAAAAAAGTGAGGGCTGTCTTTCTGGTGGCAGTGCAGTCTGAGATCACAGAAATCGCTACAGAACTTTACAGAATGAAAACAAGTCCTTAAAAAAGATTTGGCTGGGCTTTGTGAATGTTTGCTGAACTCTGGAGTTTAGTAAATGTCAACTGCTTAATTCTGTTAGCATCCACATTTGTACCCTGTTCTGTTAGTTGCATTTTCAATTTTAGTGATACCTAAACATTTCTATTAGAACAACTGAGTTAGGAATTAGGCAGTTAGGTTGTTGTGGGTTTGGTTGTTTTGGTTTGTTTTTTTCTGGGTTTGGTTTGGTTTTTTTTTTTTGTGTGTGTGTGTTTTGTTTTTTGGTTTTTTTTTTAATTGAAGTATGCTGATGCAATTCTTGATTCATTTGTATGTAGGAATTTGCAAGAGATGACTATGATCTTGCTTTTAGCTCTGGAAGTGATGAAGTTCAATTTTTCTGGTGAAGTCAACAGAAGGAAGAGTAGAAATTCTTTTTATTACTCTTAATGCCTTCTGGTGCTATAGTTTTTTTTCAGAGGAGCCTGGTTGTCATGGGAGACACAGTGGGAAATGAAGTGTTGTGAGCTAAAGACATTCCGTAGTATCTTTCTCTTGAACTCTGTAAAAGTGAAAATATCACTGTATGGACAGAATAATAAATTAATACCTTGCTACTGTTTGTATCAACTGGACTTCTTAAAATTGTGGTTTGTTTGTTTGTGTGGGTTTATTTTCTGTTAATAGATGTTTAAAGAGTAGTACTGAAAGTCCAAAATACATGTAGTTTCAGTCACTAAGTAGTAGCCATTATTAAAGACAGAATTAGACAAATCAAAAATATACCCTAAAGCCTCACAGTTGCCTATATTGGCTAGTTCAGCTTTACCTAATTTCTTTCTACTAATATGATCACTTTCATCAGTTGTTCAAGAAATTATCCTGATAACGTATGAAATATTTAGGAAAAGTTGTGACTTTGTAAATAACTGTCAGGCTGATTTTCAAATAATCAGAAGCTAGGAGAAACTTAAGGAATGCTTACTTATCTCTTGCTTTTCCTAGGGCCAGCATGAATTGTTTGTTACAAATTTTGGTTTAGGGTCTATTTTCTGAAACAAAGAATTTCCTGTTTGGTGTGGTTTTTTTTTTTTTTTTTGTTTTGTTTTTGTTTTTGTTTTTTTTTTCTCTAGAAGAATGACCAGTCCTACATAATATATACACATCAAAAATTACACATTTATTTTAGACCTGTGAAGGAATAAATCCATTGTAGATCCAGATAACTGAGTGTCTTTGAGTTTGTACTGGTTTCATTTCACAAAAGTTGTCAAGATGGTTGGAGACAGGATACTGAGCCAGACTGGTCCTTGACCTGAACAAGTATGTCTATAACTCGAGCTCCAACAACCCACTACCTGTCTGGCACATTCAAATATTTTACGGCTGTTTGGGGTTTTCATGGGTCTGTTTATTTGTTTTTCTTTCTAGTTTGGGTTACTCTGTCAGGCAGAACTGTGATGAGATGGGGTTGTCTTTGTAATGGCACCCAGTTATGCTGTACATGCCTGGACCTGGGAGCTAGGCAGTTCTCCAAATTTCTGCAGTTCTGAATAAGTCTGACAGATTCCGTTGTAATTAAGATCATAGTACTTTCTATAGATTATGTAATTTAATGCTGAAATAGTAAAGTAAGTGATGTTGGCTTGAAAACCACACTAGAAAATTTAAAAAATGAAAGGGTCTTCCTTTTTAGTACCTAATCTTCATAGTGGATTTTAAAGTCGCAGGCAGGTTAAAGTGGATGTTTAGCTCAAATTTTTAAGTCTTTTTGCTTTCAGCTATTGAGGTTTTCCACCAGTTCCCAATCAAATGGAGGCCAGGAATTTGATGTCTTCCTCCTACATATACAAATGCAAATAAATAAGTAATACATATGTGTAAGTATGTAAAAGAGAGAACACAGGGTGACACTGTATATTATAACACTTCCAATAAAAGCTATGTGGGGAAAAAAGATTTGTGATGCACTTGGTGATTAGAATTTGTTTGGGGAGTAAAAGCAATTAGTTGAATGAAAGATATAATTAATTTAAAGAACTTTGTTCAATACTACCGTGGTAAATGCTTTTTAGTAAAGCATACTAGACAAAATACATGCAATTATAAAATTGATACATTGCTCTTCCCTGTCTTTAACTTATAACATGGTTTTCACTGTTTCTTTCGGACTTTAGTGCCAAAAGAAAACAGTTTTATAAACTGCTCATTTGTATTTTAAATTGAGGATTAAAAAAAATTATTTTATCTTCCTAAATTCAGAATGTGGTAGGTTCTGTGTAATTAAACAGAGGAACTGTATCATAGCACTACCTGCAATCTACATATCAAAATCTGACATATGTAATCATTGTAGATTCTAAATTAATCCATGTGCTAATATTTTCTTCATATAATATTGAATTTTATGAAAATAATGAAAAAGTTATGTTGGATTTCAGAGTTAATAAAAGCTTCAAGTATTTTGCTGTGTTATGAGCTGCTATTTTACATCAGAGGATTCTGTATCACATCAGGGAATATTGGATTTGCAATACGACACTAAATATTAGTGTAATATAAAAATTGCACAACTTCTATTTTTTAAAGTTGTTAATATCATAGCCTAATTGAATGAATAATTTTTATATTTTGTCAGTAGCCTGAGAGTAATGAAGAGATTCATCTTGGCTACTTACTCTGAAATGGAGTCACAGAACAGTGTCATCTGGTCAGTGCTACTTCTATCTGATTGTCTTAGGCAAACAGAGGGAAAGGAAGAGTTATACCTTGTTTCTCTGTATTTTCATGCCACCTGCCATGGAAATCAAAGATGTGATACATATCTCATTTTCAGTCTAAGCAAACCTTAGAGAAGAGAAAAAAACTGTTCAAGATCCCTATCATCTAAGTGGAATACCTCACTTCAGGAGGGATCATTTCACAATGACCCCGAATTCAACGATTAAAAGTGTTGCTTATTTTAGCATAGTATTACTAACTATTAAACATCAGCCACTTAAAATGTTATTTTTTTTTTAAATAATCAAATCAGAACAAGAAGCATTAAAATTTCAACTCAGACCCAGAAGTGGAAGAAAAGGATTGATCCCTCTATGTAAGGGGAAGAAAGCTTTAAGGGAATTATTCTGTAAAGGATGGCTCACCTATCTTTTCCATTTTCTTGGTTTCCCAAGCAAGAGAGAAAATATAAAAGACAGAAGAGGTGAGTTTTGTTTATTATTTCAGTAAAATGATTGTGAACATATTTACAAGTGGAAACATATAAAATACTTAATACAGTTATGTAACATGAAATTTCCATCAGATAAACTGTGTAAGGATACCTGTGAATAATAGCCATAGTTAAGATTGTGTGTGCTTTCAAATCCCAGAAATCACAACTACACAGCCCCTCCCAAAGAAACAAACAACCCCACACTTGATTGTATATTTGCTTGCAGCAACCAAATTGTAAAAATGTGGACTGAAATATTCCATGAAACATACTGACTATAGACATGAAAAACATTTGAAGAACACTCAGATGAAATGCTTCTAATAAATTGAGAACATAGAAGTTCTGGTTTCCATCTCTGTATAATTAAATGAGAAAACACACTTCTCTAACTTTGTATAGAATCATAGAATGGTTTAGGTTGGAAAGGAGCTTTAAAGGTCATCTAGTCTCAACCCCCTGCAGTGAACAGGGACATCTTTAACTAGATCAGGTTGCTCAGAAATTGGTCCAATCTGGCCTTCAGTATTTCCAGGCATGGGGTTTCTACCACCCATTTGGGCAACCTCATCCAGTGTTTCACCACCCTTGTAAAAAAAAAAAAGAAAAAATCTTCCTTATATAGTCTACATATATCATTTTTTAGCTTAACCCATTACCCCTTGTCCTGTCTCAACAAATCCGGCTCAAAAAACTGTCCCCAACTCTCTCAGCCTTTCTTTATAGGAGAGCTGTTCCAGCTCTGATCATTTTTTGTGGCCTCCATCTGAACCCATTCCAACAGGACCATGTCCTTCTTGTACTGGGGGCTCCAGAGCTGCACAAAGTACTCCACATGAAGTCTCATCAGAGCAAAGTAGAGGTGCAGAATCAACTTGCTGGCCACGCTTCTTTTGATGCAGCCCAGGATACGGTTGGCTTTCTGGGCTGTGAGTGCACATTGCCAGCTCATGTCCAGCTTTTCATCCACCAGACACATTGTACCCCAGCTTGTGTTGATACTAAAGATTGCCCCAACCCAGGTTCAGGGCGTTGCACTTGGCCTTGTTGAACCTCATGAGATTCACCTGGGCCCACTTCCCCAGCTTGTCTGGCTCCATGTCTATGGCATCTCATCCCTCATCCATGTCAACTGAGAGAGTTGAATGTTGGGAGTTGGGCACCCTCAAAATATGGTAGGATATGCAGCAAATATAAATTATTTGGGGATTTTTAAAAATTATTTTAATATGTGTGTTCTTTTTTAATAGTTTCAGGAAGGTGACTTATTTAGTCCACCATTCAAATCTTGGTGGGCTTCAAAGACTTTGGAATAGACCTAAGATATCTTCCCTACATACTTGTTAATCTACTCTGTTTTCATTTTCTGTTGAAATACTGTCAAAATTAAGTTTCTTGCCATTCAAATAATTCCCCCTTTGAAAATTAAAAACATTCACTGCACTGCTAGACATCTTTTAAAGAAAAACAGTTGATACCGTGGTACCTACAACCCTGTCCCAGCCAGCAGTAAATAGAGACTGTTGAATATATGCTTTCCTGGCCAGCAGTGAGACTTCTTGAGCAGAGCTTCTTTTATGCATACACTCCCTTTTGAGCTAATGAAATAGTGACAACATGTTTTCTAAAGACAACCGTGTGTGAGAAAATCGTTTAGACATGCAAAAGGCTTTTTTTCAAGAGGCTGTCAACGTTTTGTATTGACTCTTGATAGTATGTTATTAACATCCTTACAAAACTAATTTAAAGGCAGAAGAGCAGGGCTGTTTATACTATTTGTGGTAATATTACCATTACTAATTACATTATATTGTAACACTCACTGATACAAATCAACTTCTGGCAATGTCAGGATTAGTGTGGGATGCTATAACAAGACAAGATTTTAGACCTTTGAGTTTGGTTTGGCATTATCTTGTTGAATTTTTTTTTTTTTTAAATCATGTTTTTTAACATGAGTGGAACATCTTTCCTGTCCAAATTACTGCAAAGACAGCATTTATTTGTTGACTTCTGTTTTCACTTTAAGCTAAGCTTTTGTAGAATGAAAAAAAAAAAAAATTAAGAGACTGAATAACATATTGTTTATTTTAAAAGGTAGCTGTGGTTTTTAAGAAGTACAGTAGGGAATTTGTCATTTCTTTTTTCTTAATATGGAGATAATGGGTGACAAAGGGATCAATACAGATCTGTTAAGATATCTTAGGGTAAGAATCAGCCCTTGACTGATTAGGTAGGCAGCTGTGTTAATTGTATGACCAAGTATGTAATGGGTTAAACCTCAGCGCAACCCGTTCCTCTCCTTCAGATGTTATCAGTGTAAGAACTGGGATGAAATTTGTGACATTCAGAGAGAAAAGAAAATAAGATTAGACTTACTAGAAACAAGGTATATAAATAATTGAACAGGAATGTCTGTAACAATGTAGGTTCTTTATGTAAATCTTCATGAAATATTTTTTTCAGTTTGTGAAAGGGAAAAGTTACTAACAGTGGGCTCAGTCAATCATATCCTAGGCATTGTAATCAGGGTGATTTCTGAAGTTTCTTTAAAGCATTGCTTTGTTTCTTTGATATCCTGATGGTCTTCATTAGGATTACTTTATTGCTATTCTTTATAATGAGAAAGCTGAACTGATACACTCTTTATGATTTTCTTCTATTACCAGTTTACACTTATTTTCTTTGAATGGCAACAATAATTAACTGTATCCCTCATCCTCAACCAGAAGGCTGCTACTCCATAATTTGTTCATTTCATAACAGAGAATTGTCATGCTATCTGTGGAAATAATTACCAGAAAGCATCAATATATATGTTTATTCCTAGCATGGATTTGAGCTCATAGTATTCACAGGATTGGAATCAAAGCATTAAATTGGGAGAAAATTACTACATTGAGTCATAGTGCCCATTTCAAAGCTGAATCACAACTACCTTTGGGATTTTAGTAAAATGTAGCTTTGATGACAAAGAGTCTTCCCATCAGACTAGAGTCCCCTTCTAAGTAAGGTGTAAAGGATTGTCCTTTGCAACATAATATACTGTCTCTGAGAGAAAGAGAGAATGAGAGAGACACTTTATTGCTTCAAAAGAGAGACTCTATTTCACTTCTCTATTTTAATTTTTTTTTTTTTTTTTGACTACTCTCACTTAACATTCAAAAAATTATGGAGAGTACGAACATGTGCTCTTTTTTCTTTTTCCCATTGCATATAGTTTGCTAACTTAATGCTGCAGCTGCTGAAACAACCTGTCCCCTGGATGTTGCTGTGCTTTCATATAATTGACCCTTCCATAGTTTCACCTGAAGAATGTTTTACAGTCCTGAAAGGTGATTATATATAGACTTTTATCATCCACTTTTGTCACAGTGTGTCCACAGAACAGGGGTAGTGCAATGAAGAGCAGTGCAAAGAGCCAGTCAGTGTTGGTCAGGTAGCGGTTTGAATCTTTGATCTTTCTGACCTTAGAGTTACCAATAAGTAGTCTACTTGTGCCTTTTCAAAGATAAATCACATCTACTTTGAGTTAAACTGAAACCACCAATGTTATTTCATGTAGGAGTAATCCACACAAGCCTAAAGAGTGGTCATCTTTTTCTCAAGAGCCACACATTATTCTTTGTTTTATATGAGAATGTATTTCCTGTGCCCTTGAGATAAGTATGGAAGACTTCACAGACCATAATTTTAGGCAACAGTGAAGAAGCAAAAAACCATAATCATTTGATATTTGCAAGATGATAATATAATCTTTTATGGCTGAAACCAGTTATAACCTGTCATCATTAACAGTCAGTCCAGATCCATTTTAGCCATAAAGAATTGCTCTGTACTAAAAATACCAAGGGATTTTAAGTTAATAATTGGATTATATTGTCATTATGTGTGGATTGCATCTAGATGCCTGTGTTCAAAATAAGACAAGTCTTATGTTGAAATGATATATTCAGTACTTTACACGTGATAAACTTTTATACCTGTCAAATGGTCTCACATCAGGATGTCAGTGTTAATTAGCCATTACATAGACAATCAATAGATGAGAGCAATGAATTCACTGTAGAATATGAAAGGTGATCTTTCTGTTATGTTTGCACTGGTTTTGTAGCTTTAGTTCCTCTTTACTAGTTACTAGTCAAGTACCAGAGACTTGTATGGAATACCCCTTTGGTCATTTTGGGTCAGCTGTCCTGGTTTTGTCCCCTCCCAAGATCTTGTCCACCCCATCCCACTGAGGGGGGGAATGTTGGAAAAAGAGCCTTGGTGCAGTGTGAGCCAGTTAACACAACACGGGTGTGTTAACACCCTCCTAGCTCTCAATACAAAGCACAGCACTGTGAGGGCTGCTGTGGGGAAAATGAACTCCAGCTCAGTCAGACCCGATACAGCAGGGAATATAGGACTGTAATGCAATAGCAACTAAGAGACATGACACAATAAAATTCTGATTGTATACAGTATTATGCTGAAAGCACAGAGGTGGCATGGGGGAATGTATGAACATGCTTTGAGAATCAAAATTGAATTTTGATCTCTTTTTGCTGGGGTAGAATTTCTCTGTGATCTCCAAGACATTTCTCTTACTAGATTTCCTGTATTCTGTACTCACTGCTAACACCAGTACAGGTAGATTCTAGAGCAGGTTGGTTTTGGTTTTTAGAAAAAGCAGTGAAAAATGAATTTGGTTTCTTTATCTAAAAAAATGTTAATTTGTCTTTCTAAAAGCATACTTAACTGCTCACGAAGAAAAAATAATTGCATATCTTGTGAACCTTTCAAGTTCTAACACTGACATTATTATATTCTTACTTTCATTCTTTTTAATAAATTACAATTTGCCTTTTAAGATTTTACTTCATCCTTTTGAAAGTGACTGTGGCTATGTGGGTCTTTTTATTGTTTTTCATTTTGAAAACAAGCAAAATTGCTTACCTATAACTGATGTACTTGCAGCTTTTACTTTCTGTTGGGTTTTTTCCTCTTTCATGATGAGCAACTATCATCAGTAGCTATTATTTATTTAATATTTTGCTGTGTGTTTTCAAGTCCTGTAATTTACAACATTGAAAAATAAAAGCAAGCTGTAGGGAAAAGAATGCTGAAGTCAATTGAAGCCATGCCAGCTGGGAAAGAAGAGAAACCAGTGAGTTGGCAAGGACTTATCTAGCGCTGCTTCTTCAACTTTATGTTTATTGTGGAGGTATTTTGTGTGTATGTGTACGACTGTGTCAGAGGACAAATCAATCCATCATCCTTATTTCTCCTTCTTTCTGTCATCTGCTGCATCTTTTATTTTTTCACTTCAATTAAAAGATCAGTAGTTCACTATGCTCGAATTCCTCATAAATGAAGGCAGTGTTACAGAATCTTCACAGATATTACAGCAGGTATTACAGGCTAATACAGATATTACAAGAAGTTATAAACCTATGTAAGAATCCATGCAAAACTGTGTCATTCTGTACTGTATACCGGTGAAGTGCAACCACTCACAAGCTCTTCAAATGAGCAATTAAGTGCTGTGCTGTCCTGTCAGTTCTCTCATATATATATACACTCTACTGTGCTGTTGAAGTGTAAAAAATGAACAAAGGAAATTATCCTTGCTAAGGCCTCTTAATGATCAGCCATAAAAAAGTCTTAGTTTTTCTAAGGACACTGTTGTTAGTACTACCTGATATGACAGGTTATGGTGTATTTTATTTTTATTTCTGTGCAAGAGCTTCCTATACTCTTTCAGTGGGAGAAAATTGAGAATTATGGTGAGGTAATGATGCTACTGTATTGCAGCTGAAAGACAGTAAAATATTTTGAATGCAGAAATTTATTTCTAGGTTTTCTTGTGTTGGGTATTTTTAAAACTGTATAACAATTGTTATTTGCCTGAAATGACAATCTGCAAGTTGAAGTGATTTTTCTGAGGCATACAAATAAACATTTAATTTTATTCCTTTTAGGCACTGAAATATCAGGTATATATTGCAGGCTCTGTGAGGCTAGATGGGAGGAATGGGCATTGGACCGTAGTCCCTTAACTGCTTATTTTTAGGGAGTGAGAGACAAAGCTGTTAGGAGTTTTTGTTTTGGTCTGTTTGAGAGGTTTGCCTGATTGGTAAAGTTTGTGTGCACACATTCCATTTGTGTAATTCAGATGACTTAAATTTCACAGGCACTGTGTGACATCTGTATGAACTATCTGAAGAGACCAAAGTTAAGTATTCAATGTACAGGTAACCAAGATTCTTTGGAATTGGGGTTTTACTTGTGAAATTTAGGTAAATATTTGAGAATAACAAAAGTACAACAGGCTTTCTTCCTCAGACAGAGTTACAATTTCTGATGTTTGGGTTTTTTTTAACATATGATCCCAGCAAAAAGGGAGAGGAAAAAAACTAATAAGTTTGATTAATGGAAGAAGCTTAGAAAGAGCTAGGTTTGAGGACTGACCTTAGAGCTCTTAGGCTCTGAAAAAAAATGTCCCATTAATTTTAGTGGGAGTTTTAACTGCACAAGGACTTTCAAGATCAAGTGCTTTCTTGTTCATTAAAGGATAGAAGGTAATTAGAAATAAAGCATAGAAAAGATTTTATATAGTATTGCTTTTGTCAGCTGAAAAAAATCCATATTATTGTAGGAGTTTTAGGCTAATCTTCTCTCTCCCTTTCTTGCATAAAATGATGACACAGTAGGTTGTTTTCATTACTCTTAGAGGTCTGTGGTTCTATCTGTTCATTTTATTGGGAAAAAGCAATTGGCAAGTTTTTTCTGTGTTATCTTCCTTGCTGTTGGATTGCAGTCTCATCTATGATGCTGACTTTGTCATTTCACTCCTCCATCCAAACTGTTTAGCTCAAGATATTCCCACAACACGTTTCTTTGTAAATGCTGGATGATAAATTAAATAAAAAGCCAGTGTGCATTTTGATTGAAGGATTTTGCCAATGTCAGCTCATGAAATAGGGGAACAATTGGAAAGGAAAAGATAGAACTGTACTAAGTTTCACAGAAACAAATCCTGCATTTTTTATGGTATCTCAAGTTATGTTGACTTTTGAACACCTTTTAGGGAAGAAGCCGTATATACTTAAGACCTCTTGAATCCAACCTAGAATTTTAAATGTATGACAGCCATAAGCCATTTCAGGAATCATGAACTTAGGTCATCAACTGATGGGAATACTTTCTATGCTGACCTCAGGGACAAGGGACTTGTCTTCTGTTACAACTTCAAACCGTTCTTTATAATACTTAAAAATACATTTATTTTTACTCGCTCCTTACAGCTATATTTTTTTATTTTTACCCCTCCCACTATCAGAACCTTTTCCCCCCATAGCTGCTAGCTGTAATTTATTTGGGTGAAGAATATTGTCCAAGGGTAATTCCAGTTGGAATTGCCAGCGGTTGTAAGACTAAAAGCAGGAGTCACTTTCTTTACAGCTTTCTACCATCTGCTGGTGGGCCCAAGGAAGCTTTAGAAGAGTGGGGACTCTGAGAAGCTGTTGCAAAAATGTTGCTTCCCTGCCTCTCTTTGATGTCCCTGCAATATGTAGTGATCTTAACCATTCACAAAAGCATGGGAAAGTGAGAAAGACATATTTCACTTCTGATGAAGCAGTAGTCTGCTTTTTGAGAAAATAGCTATGTAGAAAAAAGGCATCATATTTAATGATGTCATGCAATTGTCTTTTCAATCTGCAATAATTATATTAATGTAATTTTATTTCTGCTCATTCCTGTTTTGTTTTAATGGTCTCCTTAAGCTTTCAACTAGAAAAGGGTATCAACTAGCAAAGGGTAACATTCCTTGTTTGTTGTTACTGAAACTAATCTTCTAATTCCCTTCCAATTATTTTGAGCGAACAATACTTATATTTTCTTTAAAGGTGACTTATTTCTGTAAAGGTGACCTTCTAGCGAGTAAGGAGGTGTTTGGTAATATGGAGACTGCATTCAAAAACTCATCACTGTATCAAAGTGGATAAAACCAGGCAATATACATTCTAAAAAGAGAGCTTGATCCACAAAGACTCCTTTGCTTTTTTTACCAGTTTAATTCTACTGCCTTTGGGTGAATTGCTCTTCATTTGTACTCATATAAATAAGAAAAACAATGATATGTAAAATATCAGAGAACACAGACAGATTTTAAAGTGAGGCATTCTTTTACCTTTCTGTTAAACTATATTTAGTAATCTCCATGGATTGCGTAAGTGCCTTTTCATTTAGAGTGTAAGACCAAATAACATTTCTGCTTGTGAAAAGCATTTTGGTTTGTGGGGTTTTTTTGGTTTTTTTTGGTTTTGTTTTTTTTTTTCCAAATTAAATTTTAGATGACAAAGAAGGGACTTCCTGAAGTTAGTTGGAAATGTGACTTCAGATAACAGAGGAGAAAATTTTTAGCACATAAAATACTTAAGATTACTTTCTGCTTTCGGGGGGATTTTTTGAAAAAGCTTTCAGAACTCTGGTATAGTTCTCCAAGAACACAGAACTTGTGATATCAGAGGTACCTGTTGGGAGTACTTTGGAAGAGACATGTGTTTTCCACTGCAAGTAAAATTACTATTTGATATAAAGTTTTCTGAGGATTTTGCTCACTATATGATGGTAAAGGAGTAGATAAACCATTCGATACAGAATACTAATGTCTTTTCTGAATACGGTGCACAGAGTGTTTGTTTTCAATTTGGGCATATTACTCTACAGAGAATGGATTTGAAATAGTCTTGCTTTCTAGAAACATTGCTGTTAATATAATGTTTATTCTCTGGTAAGCTTTCTTTTCTCAAATAAAATAGAACAGTAGAAGGGCCTAGTTCTGGGCTGATACCTGAGTTTCTGACTGTCCTTCCAAATGCATGTGTTGCTCTGGCTTAGATTGTTCAGAATTATTGTGGTACTATTCTGCTGTTGTGTTAGATTAGCAATACAGTTCCTCTAGGAATAGGCAGTTCTTAAGGTTCTGCAAACTTGATAACCTACTGAGCTTTCCCTTCACAGTTTTCTTACAGTCACATACTCACAGAGTCCTTGAAAAAATGATATTTTGGGGTGTCTGAGTATTATACTTGGGAGGGAACCTGAAGTACATAGTGCTATTTATATTCAGCAGTTAGTAACAGAGCATGAACATCCATTAATGCTCCCACATTAAACACAGCTTTAATTGCAGTTTTAAAGATCTGCTGGTTTTGCTTTTTAGAGTCTCAGGGTTGATTAATAATATCTTAATAAAAAGCTTAATAGTGCATTAAACTAAAAAAAAAAAAAGTTTCTTAGTATGAGACAGCAGTTTCACTTGGTAGCTCACTAAACAGAACAATAAAAACCCATCTGAAAATCTGTTGCCTGGCTGCAGAAAAATGTTATTATGATCAGCTTTTCATAAACTGATGTTTGATGTAGGATTTTAAATGTTACTATGTGTATGTTTGGTAACATTAGACTATGGCCTCTGAAGTTTGTGATCCCTCAAAGAGTTATTTATCCATCATCAGTAGAAATTTGCTCACATTTATTTTCTGTGTTACCAGTATTGGGCCGCTGGGGAGGTGGGTTGTCTGAAGATCGGTAGTAAGAATGACACATCTTTTTTATTTAAATATTATTGCTTTTTAGGCACTGAATTTTGGAGATATGCCGAAGTACTTGTGGGAGATTTGGGTACCTGACAAACCATGGGTGGTAAGATATCAGATCCACTGAAATAAATAAAATGAACATTTAATTTTAAGATAGGTACTTTAGGCCCCGCTGTCACTGAATTCAATGGGCAAAACTCCTACAGGGCTCCTAAGAAGTGCACTGCTGCAAATTTATGCAAGTGTGTTTCCATTCTTTTCAATATTGTCACACCGGTGTGAAGTTGAAGTAATGCCTGTAGTGAACTAGAACTGTGCAGTAGCATCTGACAAGGGGAAGAGAGAATTGCTTAGCTGAAAGTTATAATAAGCCCTTATCTTTTATTTTTACTCAGACAAGCAAGTAGTTAGCATTTGCTTTAAGCTGCATCAGAAGAAGATCTCCTGGAAACTGGAATTTCCAGTATCAGACATTCCATTTAAAACTATATTTTTCTAACTACCTGCTGGGTATTTGACTTTTAAGCCTTAATAGTAAGCTAATTTAGCCTTGATAGTAGGCTTAATAGTATTTGTTTCCTTTATTATATAGGCCTCTTTCCCCAAAAGAAAGCACTCGGAGGTGCTTGCTTTAAGCTACATTAGAATAAAATTTCCTGGAAACTGGAGTTTCCAGTATCAGACATTAAATTTAAAACTACATTTTCTAACTACCTACCGGGTATTTGACTTTTTTTCATTTAAGAGTAGGCTATTTTAGCCTCAATATAGGCATTTTGAAGATAAGGGAACTGCTTTCGATTTTTAGTGTAAAATATTCTGAATAAGCAAATGAGTGCTGTGGTTCTATATTGATTCAGCAACACGAGAATTTTGAAGGGAATTTTGAATGAAAAAAGTCATACAACATTAAGACAAAGTAATTTGAAGTGAACATAATAATAAGTGGGATTCACAGTTGGACTAGATGATCATTTCAGGTCCCTTCCAACTGAAATATTCTATTTTATTCCAGATGCTAGAAATTTATGTGCCTATAGCTATGTATAAATTCTTCTTAAGATAATGGAGGATGGTTAGATCACACTGAGATGGACTCCACGGGCAGTGAAGTATCATATGAGACTAAATATGCACTAAGCTCTTAGTTCAGTTTTGGGATGTCTTTTTTTTTTTTTTGTATCACTACCAGAGTGTAATATTTTATCAGAAGATGTCACTTCTAATATTTTGTTTCATTGAATATTAATTACAAAATAAAGAGTCGTGATGTGCTGTTACATTTAAAGCTCTAAAAACAATATATGTAGTGCTTCATGGTCAAGTCCAATTTTTTGAGGGAAAGCGTATTACTCTGTACATTACATTGTAAATGCTGATCTTTCAAGACTTAGGGAAATCTTTCATGGAAGTTGGATATTAGTGACTAGAAAGTAAGTTCCAAAGTAGCTAAACAGGAGGAAAGTTCTAATCTTTGAAGCTTGTTTCTGGAAGATTTTATGGAACTCTCTCAGCCTTTCCCTAAGAATTGTTGCTTTTTGTCAGACAAATCTTTTCAGCTGGTTCAGTACCTCAAGAGAGTTCAAGAAACCAGTAAACTATTTCCCATGCGTGTTCAAGATTTAAAAAAAAAAAAAAAGTGATTTTTCATAATTTCATCTTTTCTCTACCTGCTTATATTTGGCATGGAAAATGGGGTTTTGTTTGTTTGTTTTTGGGGTGGTGTGTTTTGGTTTTTTTCTTTGTTTGGTTTTGGGGTTTTGGGGGGTTTTTTTGTTTTCTTTTTTCCTAGATGGCAACAGCAGCCTGGCTAACCAGTTTAATTAAAGCTTCTTTTCCATCCATGGGAATGTTAAGCTTTGAAAAAATCCTCCAACCCTTTACTTCTGGCAAACATTTTAAGTATTTTAATTTATTTTTATCATTTTAATATTGATAGATCTTCTGAGCAATAGCTAAGTAATGTTGAGGGTCTGTAGAGTCAATGAGGACTGCTCATTTTGCAATGCATTATTGAGTATGAATAAAGATGTGTTTTATTCTTGCTTTTCAAAACACAGTTGAATTACCTGTGAGTACTGTGTTCATCTAAAAAGCAATTACACACTCTCTTTCTAAAGGATTCTTTGCAAAGCGAATCTCTATTAACATTGTATGTAACGGAATATAAAAAACCCTTTTAAAACAACTTTCAGTCCTAATGGATTTTCTGTTTCTTGGAGTTAAATTTTAGTCATTGCCTTTAATGTTGGTGGTAGCTGGACCTGAAGATTATATGCAGAAGTTCTTAGATAAGTGTCTGATGTACCTGATTAATCAGCAGTTCAAACAGCACAATTTTCTGGGGGAATTGGGCTGAGGTGGGATGGATGCATAAATGGAAACATAACACTCAGTGATGAATAATCTAAAATCTATTTATCATGTGGGAAGGATGGTAGACTGTGGATAGCTAAATGTCTTTTAAGAAACCTGTTCTACAACACACACCTGTGCATGTATACACACACAGAGGCACCAGTCAGAGATGCATTTCCTCCAGCCCAGTTCAGACCAGCATGCAGGGATACAGGACATTCACTTCAACTGTGGAACATATCTGACTCCCAGTTGTCAGACGGACACCTGTGTGCACAGTTCAGACTTAGCCTTCTATATGATGCTGAATGGCTGTGGATGTGCCCTATTATGGTTTAAGCCCACCCAACCATCAACAAAGCATTATGCAGCTGCTCACTCGTACATTAGGAAGGACATTGACCTGATGGAGCAGTTCCAGAGGAGGGCCACGAAGTTGATCAAGGGTCTGGAGCACCTCTCCTGTGAGGACAGGCTGAGGGAGCTGGGATTGTTCAGCCTGGAGAAGAGAAGGCTCCAGGGAGACCTAATAGCCACCTTCC
>JANHGN010017992.1:101971-127250 GCA_024605025.1 Megaceryle maxima
TTTTTTGTGGTTTGTGGGTTTTTTGTTTTTGTTTTTTTTTATTTTTTTCTTTTTTTTGGTTTTGGTGTTGTGTTTTTTTTTTCGGTGGGGGTGTGTATTTTTGGGTTTTTTTTTAGTGTATATATATTGTTTATTTGTTTGTTTATTTTTGTTTGGTTTTTTTAAATGACATGTGACTGAATAAAATGTGGCAGACAGAAGACTGCAATGAGTCATTAATAAATGTGTTGACTTAGTATTTCCAGCTTTCATATACCAAATCCAAAAGACAGTTGCTTATGTTCTGCTTATGTTATGTCAAATTATTATGATATGTGTCTCAGTCATTTTCTGAGAATTTTCACTCTTACGATGTGTAGGGTTGATACAGTAATATTTTCACAAATAATAAATGGCTTAGATTTTAGCAGTTGATTTTTGCTTTTTAAGCCTGTTTCTTTTTTGATTGACTGTGGTGTAGTACTATATAGTCACAGGTGCATATCAAAAAAAGGGTAACACCTAAAGGGAAAGGTCCTATAAACTGTAAGCAGTTGCCTGCACACTGTACCCTCTCATTTTGTCCACTTGGTCACTTCTAGATCTTTGTGTTTCAAACCACATTCTAATTGCAGCTGCTTTCCTGATCTCTTCATAATGCAGGTGAAATTCAGGCTTTCATCCCGACTCTGAACTGTCTTTTTTTAGGTTAGGTGTTGAATTTAGGATCCATTTCCTCTATATCTCTGCAGTTCTAACTGAGTTATCCCAATAAGGGGTAAATAAGTTAAAAGAAAAAAAAAAAGTTAATACATGAATTTGTTTTTAGCTCTGTCTCTCTTAAAGCAACAACTATGTGAAAGTGTAGTGAATGCAATAATACATGCTTACATGGATGTAAAGCAAGTTTATTGTTTGACATCTCTTTACTAAAATGCAAATTCTGGCATTTTCCCAAGCTGGCAAATCCTTTCCACTCAACAGTGTGGAGCAGTGAAATCCACACAACTGTATTCAGAGAGAATGTAATATTGCCAGGGCAATTTGCTAAAAGCAGTAAAAAATTCAAACTTGGATAAATTAAAATTATCAGAAGATTATAAGAGTAAAGAAATAAAATAATAATCTGGCTTTCAGTGTTGCCATTCATCTATCTCCATGTTTTTCAATCATACTTCTGAACAAAATTACTCCAATAATGCTCTGAACTTTTTTGACAACAGCTTATCAGTATAAGCATTCTAGCACATATATATTTGAATATGATGTACATATTTTGAAAGAAATTATAGTTACATTGTGAACTAAATGAAGAAAAAAGGGGAAGTGTTTCAGTAAGAAGGAACTCTTATCACTAATGGGGTGAGCAGTGAGGTATTCATGCTATGTGGAAGGGATTAAAGTGTAGAATATTGAATTGCATTCCCTTCGATCAATTAATCTCTGTTAGCAAAACTTTTTTTTTTTTTTTTTTTTTTTTCCAACTGACAGAATTTGCTTTGTCACAGAATGTTAGGGGTTGGAAGGGACCTTGAAAGATCATTCAGTCCAACCCCCCTGCCAGAGCAGAATCGAATCACCTAAACGAAGTCACACAGGAATGTGTCCAGGCGGGTTTTGAATGTCTCCAGAAAAGGAGACTCCACAACCTCCCTGGGCAGCCTGTTCAGCTTTCTGTTAGCCTCACCATGAAAAAGTTTCTCCTTGTATTTACATGGAACCTCCTATGTTCCAGTTTGCACCCATTGCCCCATGTCCTATCATTGGACACTGCTGAGAAGAGCCTGGCTCCATCCTCCTGACACTCACTTTCTACGTATTTCTAAACATTAAAGAGGTCACCCCTCAGTCTCCCCTTCTCCAAGCTAAAAAGACCCAGCTCCCTCAGACTTTCCTCATAAGGGAGATGTTCTACTCCATTATTCATCTTTGTGACTCTTAATAGCATATAACAAGCAGTTTAATACTCAAAGAAATTTACTATCATTAAATATAGAAGTCAGACTTTGAAACCAGTGTGAAAAGTTGTACAAGCTAGAGAATATCTAGCAAGTATAAAAGAAATGAGGTTGTATTTAGCATAATTAGAGACAGAGAAATAGTAACAGGTCAGAAGGCGTCTATTTTATAAAGGTATGAAAAGGATCTAGAGGAAAGTACTTAATGCTTCTTAACATATGCATGTGGGGGTACGGTGCTGCAAATGAAAATTAAGTCCTCAGTCCTGGGATTATGTGCTATGATAAAATATAAAGTAGTGCTAATTAATTGTAGATAAGACTGGGCTTAAATTGGTTGGCATGCACTGCTGAAATTTATACAGAGAAGTTAAAAAATTAGTATAGTGCTAGAATGAATCAAAGCTGTTAAAAACTTTTTTAACAGAAGAACAGAAATATTAGAGCTCTTTTGTAGGGTACATTCATTACAAGGCATGATGGATTGTTTAGAAAAGATTATAGACTCACCCTGGCTTTGCTTCTGATTTGTTTTAGAAACAGATAGTTGTGGGATTTACAGTTGCCAACATGGGAACTGTTGGGCTCTCAGCGAACTACTCTGAAAAAGCAGGCTGAATGGAAAGAATAGTTTTTCTCATTAAGATGAAAAGGATGAAATGAGTGGAGTCTTGGCTGTGCCTCACTTGGCAAAGAGCCAAGCAGGATTTTGAAAGAGTTTGGATGACGCATGATAAAAAAGAAGTAATATTTTAACTAAACATGTAATATGCGAAAAGGATTACCCTGTATCTCCAGTGACTGCTTTTACATTTCCACAGCCAGAGAAGACAGACAGAGAAAGAGGCTGATTTAAGGATTTAGATCTTTATTTTATCCAGAACAAATGGGACTTCCACTTTAGTAGAAGGCCTATCCTTCATAAGCAACAGCTTAATATTGAGGGTGAAATAAATCACTGCAATTGTAATAATCAGAAACTGGTAGATGAAAAGAACTGTTGCAGGCTTCACCTAATAAAAGAATACCCTAATCATATCCCCATAGAGTCCACAGTATTTAACAGACATTAAAAGCCTTAACTGATTAGATTCTGTTAAATTGGTTTGCATGAGTACTGGAGACTGTATTTCATGCTCATTCCCACCTTCAGGAAAGCATAAGACAAACCCTTGAATAAATGTGCTGTTAAAATCTTAGAAAATGGAATAATTCAGCATTAAACTGTTTTGATAAAGCAGTCTGATGGCTTGATAATGGAATTTCCTTCTTCAGGACAGTGGTCATCAATATAGTCTACAAATAAATAAAAGTAATCTTTGATGAGGTAGGCTCAATGTTTGAAGATCTCTCAAATACAAATGATATACAGAAATCTAAAGCATTTCATATTGTGAGACAAAGACAACTGGTATTAGTGGCAGGTTAATCTTCTTTGCCATGGAAGATTACACTTGGCATATATAATGACTGGGTTTCTATAACCAGAACAAAAAAATATCTGAAAACCCACTTGTGTAAAATGGGAAGTCTAATCATCACATAAGTCGGCAAAACACAGTGACTAATCAGGTATATGAAGTTATTCTGTTAGAAAGAGAAAGAAGCTATTATTGCCTTGAGAATGGGTGAAACAACCAAAGGAATGCAAACTCAAGACACTAAATCTTTAACTGGCATTAATGACATCAGTTCCTAAGAAATTTATAAAGGTATTTAAAGTAGAAATATAAACCAAATAACTATAATTTCAAGCCTTCCTCTACTGGAAGATAAACCTAAGCATTCATTCTCTCTCACTTTTATGAAGTCTTCAGACTTCTTGTTCCAATCTGCATGTTTCTAAAATGCATGCATCTTTCAAAAGCTGACAGAACAACAGAATTAATCAAGACTGATGTGCCCTCATTTCAGCTAGTTCCTTGTAATCCATCAAAAATATTTCTGTAAAGATAGAATTAGCCTAGAGAACATTCTAAAAAGTTAGAATTGATAATGGCCATGTGCTTGAACTCCTGAAGTTTAAAAAGTGATATATCTATATATATGCCCAAGTGCACACACAATCTTTAAAGAATAAAAAAATCCACTTTTTGGAGACATTAGGATACTTTTGGTAATTTTAATAAATCTGTTATAATGTTATTAATGAGTTATAGTTCTTCAAACTTATCATGATTTTTATGATTTTTATTATGATTTTTAATTCTGCTGCTTCTGTAGTCACCAAAACATCTACTGCCTATTCCTATTACTCTTTTTTTTCTTCCTTAGTTACATTTTTATTCTATTCTATTTGAATTATTTCTAATATTTTTAATTCCCATTTCATTTTTCATTTCATTTTTCTTTTCTTTTTGCTCATCTCTGAGACATTAGGACTTGTGTCATGAATGTATCTTCCACAAGAACAAAAACAATTTTTTTTTTCCATTCGATTCATTGCTTTGCATTTACGAGGCTATTTGCAGCTATTTTTTATGCCTCCCTTTCTATAAACCCGTTGAAAGTTTGTGAATTCTTATCTCAAGAAATTAAGAAAAGTCAGTAGGAAGTATGGAACACTTTATTGTTTTAGTTTGGAACATTTTAGCTGTACAGGAAGGCAATGAACATTATTATGAAGGTGAAGCAAGAGTAAGACCTTAAGAAGAAATCCTCTTTTAATCAGTATTTTTCCAGATGATAAAAAAGAAAACCAAAGAGATGAAATTGACAAATGTAGCATATAATGGTCCTTCTTGGAGCAGTACTACAGGGGCCTCATTAGTAGACATTTTAGTACAATCATTTTTACCCCTGTGGCTCTCACTTCAGACTACTCAGAAAAGGTGGCTGCAGGAGCTAATCACAGTGATGCCTTTCTCAATTTTATTTTCCTTGTAAAAATGAGGCACAAGAGAGCTAGTAAGTTCTAATTGAAATCAGAATTATCATTGCCATGGATGCATGCTGTGTCTGTAGGGTATGTTTGTGCCAGTGGAAAATTTCCTTTTTCCCTATAATAAGTTTGGGGGCTTTAGACTTAAATGTAAAGTTTTGCTGAGGTCAATATTAGCAGACATTTTATTCTGGTATTTTCAATAGCATTTATGTCTTGTTGAATAGAAGCACAGTTGTCCGTTTATGTTTAACATTACTAACTGTGGTTGATAAGGGGAGGGACAGAATTCAAGGAGATGTGCCTTTAAATTTTAAAGTTTAAATGGGCTCTCTCTTGCATGTAATTCCTTTTCCTTCAATATTCCTCTATTTCTCTTACAAAAATAATTATAAGTACCATTTACTGCTTGCAGTTTAATTACCACCTTGAGAGACACTGCAAGTTTCCATTGCTCAAAATATTGTGTAAGACTAAAGCAAAGTATTGCAAAGGTATTTTAAAGTGGGGGAAAAATCTCCATATTATTCAGCTTCAGAAAAGTATCCTCCTGTAATGGTCCATCATGCAGATACCAGAAAAAATAAAAATAAAAAAGTGTGGTTCCAGAAACTCCATTCTTCCCACCATTGACTTTTTATGATAGTGATGGATTAATAATCACTTGCTGTGGCAAGCACTAAAAAATATCTCTCCCCCTTTTCTCTGGGAAAACAGGAATTTTTTAGGAAGCTAAACAGAGAAAGAAAAAATGTTTTAGAAAGTTTTGAGCTCTGTTGAAGATGTTTTTTCATCTCTGTTCATGTACTGGAACTTTCTAGTTTTGGAAGACTTTCTAGTTTTGAAGGACTGACACCTCTATATCCTAAAAGGAAGGCAAAAGGAAGACTTCCATCTTACTGTATGAGTAACTGGTGAAATGCAGAAAAAAACCCCTTGAAGAGTTTCTCTCTGAAAGAGGATGATACCACAGTGCAAAAGAGATCAGTCTCTGTGAAAACATAGGTTAGAAAAATTGAACCTTGCTTTGGTTTTGCTATAACCTTTTGATAACTGAGAAAATGGAGGCTAGACCTCAAATACTTTTCAACCCAGCATTTTTTGTGTATGTGTGTTTAATCTAGTTTCACCTGTCTTCTAATGTCTGAAAATGTGATTTAGAATTTACAAAGCTTTTATACTGTGTTGTTATTCCCTCTGGAATGAATTAAGTGTTGCCATAACTAAACCTCTGAAAGTTAACAGAAACCACATGATTGTTCTTTAAGTGTTAGAAACCAGAAAACCTTTCAGTAAGTTAATAAACTGTGATTTTCTGATATAAGGGTAAAGATTCCACAATGGCACAGCAGTTGTTTCATTGATATCATGCAAAGGCTTTCATAAAAAGTGAGAAAACATAAGAACAGAAATTCTGACTGTATGCCATCAACAAAATGGATATTCACTGCATGGTCTTCTTGCCGAGACTGACAGTTGAAGAGAAAGGGTGAAGCTGTTCATTGATAAAAGTTGCTATCGGAATTAACTTAACATACACCTTTTACACACCGCCCACAACATGGTGCTACTTTATACATGATCTTCCCATCTTTATACAAGGAAACAAAATTGTGTTATGGAGTAATATAAAATAAACTTATGTTATGGATTGCCAGGGATAATCATGGAGCAGATAATGTTGAGTGCCATAACACCATTTACAGGACACCCAGGTGATCAGGCCTAGTCAGCACAGATTCATGAAGGGCAGGTGCTGCTTAATAAATCTCATCTCCTATGGCAAGGTGACCTGCTTGGTGGATGAGGGAAAGACTGCGGCTGTTGTTTAGATGGACTTCAGTAAAGGCTTTGATACTGTTTCCACAGAATCCTTATGAAAAAAAAAACTGGCTGCCCTGGGCCTGGATGGGCATACACTGGCTGGATGGCTGGGCCCAGAAAGTGGTGATGAATGGAGTTAAATCCAGTTGGTGGACACTCACAATTGGTGTTCCACAGGGCTCAGTGCTGGGGCCACTCCTGTTTAATGTCTTTATCAGTGATCGTGATGAGGAGATTAGGTGCACCCTCAGTAAGTTGGCAAATGACACCAAGTTAGGTGGGAGTATCGATCTGCTTGATGGTAGGAAGGTTCTCCAGAGGAACCTGGACAGGCTGTGTCGATGGTCTGAGGCCAATCATATGGGCTTCAACAAGGGCAAGTGCAGAGTCCTGCACTTGTTCCACAACCACCCCATACAACATTATAGGTTTGGGGAGGAGCTACTGGAAAGCTGCTCAGTAGAAAGGGACCTGGGGGTGTTGATTGTCAGATGGCTGAACATGAGCCAGCAGTGTGCCCAGATGGCCAAGAAAGCCAATGGCATCCTGGACACATCCTGGAATACTGTGGCCAGCAGGTCTAAAGAAGTGATTTTCCCATTGTACACAGTACTGGTGAGGCCGCAGCTTGAGTACTGTGTTCAGTGTCGGGCGTAACAGTATAAGGAGAGAGTGCTGGAGCGGGTCAAGAGAAGGGCAACAAAGCTGGTGAAGCATCTTGAGAAAAAGTCTTATGAGGAGCAGATGATAGAGCTGGTGTTGTTTAGTCTGAAGTATAGGAGGCTGAGGGGAGACCTTATAGCTCTTTACAACTACCTTAAAGTAGGTTGTAGAGAGGTGGGTGTTGGTCTCTTCATACAAGTCACAGCTGATAGGACAAGAGGAAATGTAATCAAGTTGCACTAGGGCATGTTTAGGTTGGATATCAGGAAAAACTTCTACACCAAAAGGGTTATCAAAGACTAGAACAGGCTGCTCAGGGAGGTGGTTGAATCACCATCTGTGACAGTATTTAAAATCCATCTAGATATGGTGTTCAAGGATATGTTGTAGTAGTGGCCCTGGTAGGGTTGGATAATGGTTGGACTTGATGATCTTAAAGGTCTTTTCCAACTATAGCGAATCTGTGATTCTGTACTAACTGGGATAGAACATAGGGTTTTTGAGAGCTTCCAGTTATCTGGAATGCTCTTCAGGCAACAATAAGCAGGGAGTGTGAAAACAGGTAGTTATAATGGAAGCTATTTTTCAACTATAACTGAAGCAGATGCTATCACATACTTTTTGTGATACTGACTTCTGTGGAGGTGAGCATTAGAAGTTATTAACCCAAGAGGATATACTGACTGAGGTGAAATTAAAGTCAACAGAAGTACAATAAATCTTTGTTTCATGAATGTCCAAATCCAAGCACAGATACTCTGAATGGTTTTATTTGTGACCAGCAGAGCTATCCTTTTTGGGGGGGAAACAATATCCTGGTAATGATTTCCAAATGTTTTACAGGTTTTGGGGAGCTGGATAAAGTAATTCTAAAGATGATGATGTCTACAGAACAAACACAGCTTCCAGAACAACTGTTGTAATTGAGATGTGATTGTTTGTGTGCCTAATCTAACTCGACAAAACATTTTAACTGACAGGAAATCACATAAATTGAATTTATTAATGAATTGTGGACTTCTTAAAGAATCTGCTCCATAATTTTATAACTGTTATATAAGTAGAAACATTTTGTTATTAAAAAAAAAAGTTGTGTTTTAATTCCTTCATTACTACTGAAGATGTCTCAAAAAGTATAAAGCCAGAACTGATTACTTAAAACAAAAAATCATAGAAAGGCCTATGCATGGTGTCAACTATATATCAACAGCATTTTATTAACAAAGCCTTAAGAATGGAAAATTCATCTTTAAGGCATGGGAGGAACAGGAGGGAGTAGTTTTGTTACTATTATGTTTTGACGACTTTAATAATTATAGGCAAGATTTAAGTCGGAGATAGAAATAGGAAAAGATACTGTAAGTAGAAGATAAGTTAGTACTTAAGGGAGTTAAAAATGAGAAACAGAAAGAATTCTTGATCTCTTTTTACATCAGTATGAGACAAGTATCAGAAAATCATCCAAAAGATATAGGAATAGTCTATGGGTTGAGGAAGCTGTGGAGGTCATAGAAAGAACTGGAATGAAGAAATTGGCAAAGATGCCTGCTAATACTGTTTCACTTTTATTGATAGTACAGATGATAATGTCAGTGCTGAACTGACTTTCTAGTCAGTTGTCTGGGTTTTGTGTCTGAGAAACTAAATAGTCTTCAGACTAATTTGGTTCACTTATCTGGCTAATCAATTGTGTGATTTCTTCACTCATGCAAGGAAAGTAGCTTTTGTATTTTTTTTCCATTTGAGGTCTAAGCCTCATATTGTGATGTAACAGTCTTCTTATCCTTTCATCCTCTGTTCTTCTATAAAGAAGGACATGGTGAGAGAGTTATTTGAAGCAGTTCTGTTACAGATAGTAAATTACCTTTCCTGCTGCCTCCTTTCCCCAAATCCTGTTGTCCATGTGCTATCCTGAAACTATGAATAATTAAGAAGGAAAGTACTGAAATACTGGTAAGAATTGATTACATAATGATTTTAGAGGAAGAAACTACATCATTTACAGATGTAAATCTTCAAAACCAAAATGTTTCCTCTTGATTTTCCTTCTAGATTTGCAGTAAATTGTTCTTTACAAAATACCAGAAAATACTGAAATGTCATCAGCAATATATTTTTGTATTGAATTTTAAAAGAAAATTTCATGTTCTTACAGAAAGTTACATTTACGTATAGCAGTGTCATGTTAAAGATAATGCAGCACACATACGATGAGCATTGCACTGGGGGAGTCACAGAATCTTCCTGCTTTCTTGTTCCCAAGTTACATTCTGTGTCTTTTTGTGTGCTTAATTTTAGATGCTTTAACAATTTTGTAAGTAGGACAGACCTCCTTATTGAGGCCTTACATACAGTATTTTAATGTGGTCTTTTTTTTCCCCCTCTTACAATAATTTCTTACTGTAAGTATGTCCACTTTGCAAGTATGCTTTATCCAACAGAATAGGTATTTCCTTCTTTCTCTTTTTTAGTCTTAAGGTAAATAATGTTAAAAAATTATGCTTTTATTACACACCCAAGAATATTGGGAAAGGCTCTGTAGTTCATAGCAATTCCATTTTGTTTCAGAGATGAAGTAAGTTTTAAAGAGTCATTCCCCAACATTTGGAAAAACAACCACCTATTATAAGCCACAGTGTGTAACGTGTATTATTAATAGTGTTAGCATAGGGCTGTCTCTCTCTCTCAAAAAAAGAAAATTCTCAATTGTCAGAACAGCATTTAGAGTGAAGGAGAGGAAGGCAGAAAAGGACAAAGAGCCAGGCTCTACACTCCAACTCTTTATTCCGTTAATGCAGATGTTGTAATTCATCTTTCAAGTCAATTACCCTGCTGGTGGCTTATACGGAGAGCACAGACATTAATATTTCCAATAAACTTGATTGTAGTCAGATGAAAATTCAAACAGTTTTCAAGCAGGAAAGGAAATTAGGTCAGGAGAAATAGCCACTACAAATTAACAACCCCACTGATAGCTTCACCTTTAGCATCACTATTTCCATAAACTATTCAGAAGATGTAGAATTAAATATCTGACAGTTTTTCACTGAATAAGGAGAAAATATAGTCATTATTCTTCCTTTTTTATTTTCCTTTCTTTCTTTTGATACACTGAAAAGTTTGCTGCTGGAGCAAGTGGAATATAAATTTTTTAAATCATTAAATATAGGGATTTTGGTGTGTTTTTTTTTTTGTTTTTTTTTTTTTCCCTGTGCTTGTCTATATGATAAAGCATTTATTCTGTAGAGAATGAATTGCAGGTCTGTCTCAGAGAAGAGTATGATATCAGAGATACCCAGAAAGAAGAGACAACTGGGGCAGGGGGAAGAGGGCCTTTAACTATGTATTTATAAATCAATCTATTGTTCAAAAGAATCACCTAATAATGATTTTATTTTATTTTATGATGTGAGAGAGACGTGAGAAACTTATTCTCTTTCTCTTGCTCAATTAAAAACCATGTGTATCTACAAAATAGACAATAATATGTGTGTGTATACACGTGCAGAGACTTCAAGATGCCACAAGTGATTATGCCCACATTGAGAAGTCATCTCATGCCTAGAATAACGAATCCTAATCCTATCTTATGTATATATGTAGACATGTGTACACATGTAGTATACTCATATAGGCCAGAACAATAGGCACTGTTGCCTTTGCTTTTTTATGCCTTTCCAAAGTGATTACTTCAGAATCATGTTGTACAGAAAGAAGAAAAATACTACAAACCCATGGAACTTCCTAAAGACTACATTCCGCTGTAAGAAAATAATAGTCAGAAGGAAAAGTTATATATATTTCATATTGGTTTTTGCTTTAATGTGATGAATCCTCAAGCATTTAGAAAACTTTGTAGAAGTCCCGTGAAAATTTAGAACATAAACATAATATTGCAACTGAATATAGGTAGATGTCTATATACTAGGAATTTGAGATCCGTGTGATGGGAATGTGATGGGAGAAGCCTCCAAAACCAGCCAACTTAAAGCTTCAAAATTACTCCACTGGACTGACTGGATTATTTAACAATGCCTATTGCCAGTATTTAGCACTTAATCACTATCAATCATCCGTAACAAGTTTATCTTAAATTAGTTGCAAGTGTACAATGCCACTGAAGTGATTCTGTTTTAGTTCATACTGATAGTTATAATTCATCAATCCAGAGAAAAATTGGAGAGAGAAAGCCAGAACCAGTCTGTTGTCTTCTTTTTTCACCATCTTTCACCATAAACCACCACTGATGTTTTGTGTTCATCTGTCTCCTCCCCAAAAGAAAATTGGATGATCTCAGCTTCTCTTGACATTTAATTTTGAGATGAGGGCTTGTTCTTGTTTTGCATATTCTGCAGGATTATTCTGGTTCCATCAGACACCCTGCCTGCATGCTCTGCAGGATTATTTTGGTTTTACCAGACATCATTCTTGCCTACTCTGCATCCTCAGTTCTTATCTTGCAGAGTTTAATACTTGCACATTTTTTATGCACCCTGTTTGTGCTGCTATATCACAACTCCATCTGTGCCTTTGCAATTAAGGCTATTATTGATATATTAAAGATGAGCTGTATTGCAAAATGTTATTAATATTTTTACAATGTTAAAGTAAGTTTAAGATACTGTTCCTGGTTATGCTATTTTAGTGTGCTTATATCTGCATTCCAAGCAAGTCAATACTCATTTTCTTGCTTAGTAGGCTTCTAATTACTGCATGCAACAGGGTTAATTTTTGACTAAGTAAAACCAAATCATGGTTTGGAGGCAAAAGTATTTCAACATAGGTTGAAACTCAGTTGCATACATGCATCAAATAAAGGTTAAATCTCTAGTTAAAATTCTAATTAAACTAAAATTTTATTTTAAAAGAGTGTCTCATTATAACTTACTTAACTTTAAATATAGGACCTAGGTGGTGTATTTAGCTGACCCAGACTGAACTGCTCCTGCTCAGATATTAATGTTCTGAAAATTTAGGCAGGTATGAACTTTTTTTCACCATGTTAGAGAACGAAGTCTAGATGGCAATCACTGAGTTTAAAAGAGGACCTCCTTCCCTGAGCAGCAATTCAAAATCGTGAGGGTCTGCCTTAATCACAAAGTAGTAGAAATTTTGACAATCACAAAGATATTCTGAATATGTCTATGAAAACTGTGTTAACACTTTTTTTTTTTTTTTCTGTATATTTTTCATAATATCTATTCATCTAAAGGAGTAAATTTCAAATTTCCACAGATAATATACTGGAAAAATTGAGGAAGAGACTTGAAAAAATGTTGTCATTGGAAGAAATGGGGAAACTGTTGCTTACACGAAGCACCTTGTGGTATTAAATATGCTGAATCTCCTGTAGCATTTTGGAAAATCTTACCGAGTTTGTGTGCATAAGTTAATTGTGTGTGCTTAGGAGACAACTTTACTTAAAATCACTCAAGGCATCTAAGCTGCAGATCCCTGTTGGCTGTTACTGTTTGGCTGTATTAGCAGCACATAGATAGTCAAGCTGATTTTTTTTTTTTTATTTTTATTTTAAGTTTAGCATTGGGCACATTCAGACTTTCTCATTTTCCTCTCCTTTCCTTCCCTTCATTCCTTTCTCTTTTTCTTTCTCTTAATGTGGCATTTATGTAGAATTTTATGTTTTCATTTTTCGTGTTAGGATAGTGTGGATAACTTGTAAGGGCTGTCATGCGAACTCAAGTCAAAATGAGCCACTCACACTGAGATGCCCATATGGAAGAATATTGCAAATTTTTGGAAAATAAATGCATCAGTCAGGGCTTGGAAGCACATCTACTTTTTTGTAATATTCCCAAGGCCAGTGGCAAATAAAGGGTTATTGACCTTCCCAGTGTGCCAAGTGGCATGAGGAACATGAAAGAACTATCTTGTTGATTAGCAAACTACATGAGACTTAAGATTTCATAGCCAAGTAACTAAAAAATATTTATAATTATTATTCTTATAGCAAAGATATACCATAAGGAAATATATTTGCACTGTAGAGGTCTGTCACATATTGGACAACTGGGTTCATTGGACTGAGGGGCAAAAATTCTACCTACTTTAGTGGAACCAAAAATATATGTAATATTATGAGCCCATGTTGTAGGTGAAATTTCAAGGAAAAAAGAAATTCTTGCTATCACTGGATGCTTTGTCCTTTTCTTAGACCAACATCCTGCAATCATAGATGCTTTGGGGAAATACATATTATTCTTAATGTGTGCCATGAGTCTATCCAGAAAACATTTTTTTTCCTGTTACCTAAAATGTGTTTCTTGAGTAAAACCTTAAAATGAGGTGAGGATAATAATATTTTAAACAGTGGTGTTAGGAGATGTTTTCCAGCTTCCTTTCACAGGCAATACATTCTTTCAACTAATTTAAAGACTGTGTAATTGTGGGGGATGTGACTTTTTGTGGTAGGTTTTCCTAGAAAAATAGGGTTGCATCAGGTAGGAAGGACAGGTGAAAGTACTGGAAAATCTTTCCAGTTTAGATTTAATAGCTAGCATTTAAGGAATCTCACTTTGTGTTCTCTGATTTAGTAAAACAATTTGATATGTGCATTGAAATGCATTTTCAGTTAATCTTTTTCTGGAGGCCAAGGGAGTGCTGTGAATGTTGAACATTTTTTGGCTAAAACAGAGTGCACACCATAACCATTCATGCTGTGTTGGAGACCAGCTGGGAAAAAGATACGTACTCTGAAGTTAAAATAGTTGGAACAGGTCCCCTACTTGATAACAGCTGAGTACTGTAGTCAAATACAGCTATTGCAGCAGGATTCTATTGATTTATACTGGACAAAACTGGTGCTTTTATCAAACAGTTTTATGGCTACTCAGCAGTCTGTGTCAAGCCATAGGCAAAGATTTTCAGGAAGTTCCTGGCATCCAGTGAGACAGGGAAAACTGGTTATTATATCAGGCAAATCGCTCAAATCACTTAGCAGCATGCCTGCCTCAGTCAGATGGAAAGCACATTCACATTATTTGGATTATACTGCAAGCTAGCACAGCAGAAAGATTAGGCCTCACAATTTACCAGGTAGTGTTTAAAATCTTTTCCCCAGCTAAAGGATATAGCTGACAGTTCACACTCCAGAGTCAAGTTAATCTGTAACATTATCCGCCCATTTTGCACTGAGCAGTCCCCAAAGCAGTTTGTAATATGCATATGAACTGAACCATTGTTGTGATCAAATTTTAAATACCCTTGTGAAATGGGAAAAAAGGAAAGATAAAATAAAACCCTGCTGTTCTGGTACTGAAGATTGACAGCAAAAGGAAAAGTATTGCTTCATTGAGTGCATGGCTCTGGCTACAGTGGCTGCATTAAGTTGCTGGTGGGACTTTCAGTCCCTCCTCTAATGCATGGCTAATAGCTCAGCATTAACTCTGTAGAGTTGGGAGATGAAGCTTTCCTATTTCAGAATATTATGAAGTTGTAGTGGTGTGAAATTAGAGGGATAGTTATTGTAAATTTGTTTCGGATAAGGATACTTGGTTAATATAGCTCACTAATGTAGTTTGGTGTGGTAGGTGTTTCACAGTAGCTCACCACTGCAGCAGCAACAGTGCAAAGTGATAGCAACATATATTACATTTTCTGAATTTGATGACTTTTAAAATGTTATCTTATGCTGAGCATCACGCATCTGTTTGAAAGTGAGAGGAGAAACAGAGCACAAGAAAACAATTACTACGATGGCAGAAGGTAGAAAACAGCACATCCTTGTTCAGTCTACTGCTGGCATGATGCCCTCTCCTAGACTGGTTGACACCATAATTAATCATATCCATTTGTTTCATAGTAGCGGAGTTCACTCCTGACATTACTGTGTACTCAGAATTGATCCCATTTGTAAAACTACATCATTCACTTTAATAACATCAACACCATCAGCGTGCCATGAGATTAGTAAAAGCTTCTATACTTTATGACTATCTTGTTAAATTAAAGAACTCTCTGTTAGTGTAAGCTCCACAATATGGGATGAAATTTTTTTTAAATAGAATTTGTATTATTGCTGCTAATATTTTAGTTCCTTCTCTGACTACTAGTTTTTCTTACCATTGTTTTATTCTTGCAAAAAGAAAGAATATAATTATTTTTCTGTCTTTACCTTACACGGGCTTGACAAAACAAGTATTTAATCCAGGTTTCCTTACAAATCAACAGACAAACCTGAGACATATTTTCCCCACCTTTCATAAACCGTATTTAAAGTATTATTATAGAAAATTATGTCTCTGTGATTTGCCAGACTGTGTTTTAGGAACATGTTGAAATGGTCTTGCAATAGAGGCAAAGAGTACTGATATCTAATAGGTCTTTTGTAGAACTGATACTAGTTGATCAGTATTGAGATGATTTTATAGCAGTTTCTTTTCTCCCAAGAGCTTTTGGTCCTGCAAGCTACTTCTTTAAACATCACATAAATGATTAAAAATTGCTCCCCACTGTGGGGAAAAAGGTTGCTAGCAATGACGTAGCTTCCACCTTATGTTACACGATCTTGGGCTTGGTGATATCAAGTGTGTAAGTCTACAAAAATATTCAGTATCAGTTCACTTTTAATTGATAAATTAGAATGATGTATGATGTAACTAATTTGAATTATGTTTGATTCTAATCCAAATGTGGTTTATAGAGCTAAAATTTAAGGATACTACTGAATTTTCATAATCATTGGAAAGCAATATGAAAAAATAGTGCTTTGTAGTTGTGCAAAACTAGCAATGAAACCATTAGTTTAGCAATACTGTGGCAAGTATCTTAATTGATTTATTCACTTTCTGGTGGAAGGTTTTTTTATGTTAACTTTCATGTATTTTATCTTGAAATAAATGTAATTTTAAATTCTGACATAAATATTATTTGCATAGCAGTTGGTCACAAAGAGTAATTCATTAATATTCAATGAAGTATTAATTTGTGTAGAGCCTAGAGCAATTGTAAACTTCATTTTGCCTTCAGAAGGAAATTTGTGGCAGTGGAAATAAAACTGCATATAATTGTATTAATCAGTCCCAAAGAGTATTTGATGTTGAAAGGTGTATTGTTCTTTTATTTCTGCCCTACAGTGGTGCAATATGAAATTGTTATCATGACAGAGAATAGGTTTTCTAATATTCTTAACATCCTGCTCTACAAATACAGGTAGAAGCAACTGGCTCATTTTGTGAAGACTTTGTTATCTTTGTAATTTGGTACCTGAGTTATGAATACAGAAGGATTTTCCTTCCTATTTTCTGGTAGAAATTTGAGAAAAGAGAGAGCAAGAAGGACATATGTTACTTTTGAGAGTGAAATTTTACTTTTGAGATATTTTTTTCAGAGCTACATTTGCTCACTCTGATTGCTTTGCTTTCTTTATTGGACTGTGAATAAAAATGTTGGTTTTGAACAGATAGGGTCGTTCCTTTTTTATGCACTTGTACAGCTGAAAATGAATGGAGTTGCATATTGACAGCTGGGAACATGTACCTGTATTAGGCTTAAATTAACACACTTTGTAAGTAGACAGAGGCAAGTGAATCCCTGAGCTTTGACTTTTCATAGATAGGAGTTCAGTGGGAAATATACACTGTGAAGGAACAGTAAGCTAACATAAATCAAACACGATACCTAAAGGGCTTCTTCTTCTAACAAGCTGCTAATGACCTATATTATATGATTATAAAATATATAAAAATAGTGCTGAACATGCTGCATATTGAAGGTGCACAGAACTTTACCACTGAGGCTAGTATTGACCTTTCTCTCAGACTGTATAATCTTCTTGTGCTATGTAGTTTCTGGATTGTCAGGAGAAAATGGAAAATTAAGAGAGAGCAAAAGGTACATACACTGCAGAAATGCCCGCATCACCAAAAACAATTTGGGAGATCAGCAAGTAGTGATACCAGCAGTTCTCAGCAGTTCTTCCTGGAAGATTACTACCTGCTGTGAAGAAGAAAAGCTTGTATCACTGTAGGAGGACATCATGGAAGTAGGTCAAATGCCCCCAGGTGACTGACCAATATGGATATGTTAATACATGGATCTTGCTCATACATTTTAATTTTGTTTGTGAGGTTTTGTTGGGGTTTTTTTCCTTTTTTTTTTTTTTTTCTTTCTTTTTTCTTTTTTTTAAGTGTCTTAATAGTGAACTCCTTACAGGTTGCCAGCCATCTGTCATTTAGCAAGTCTTTTGATAGCAGACTACTTACAATAGGTTGATCCCTGCTTGCTTTTCAATCCAAATGCTCTGATACCTGACCTTTAGTAGTAAAAACTGAATACAGTGCTTTTATATAAATGGATAACCTAAAGAAGTCTTGTCTGAAAATGATATTTCATGTTAGAGCAGTTAACTGGACTGCCAGATCTGGGATACTAGGATTATTGTTTTTAAAACCATAAAAAAATGTAATGATAGGTTCAAAGTTTATTATGTAAAGATATCTTGCAAAGGTAATTTTGTTCATTGGACTGTTAAAAAATTCCTTAATAGCTTGTATAAATTTCATCACTCAGTTGCCATTAACAGGAGTGGCTCATTTAGAGAGAACTGATCAAAGAATGTAAGATTTTTTGATAGAATAAACAATGGAAGCAGTGATAGAGTTTATATACACTCAGGTATTCAACAGCCATGAGTTTTTTGTTTCATGTGGAAAAACAAAACAGCAAAATAATTACAGCACAACTACAGATAAAAATCACATTTTCAGAGCCAAAGTATACAGATTACATTAAGCTTTCACTGTTATCTGGCTTTTGATTCTATATTCAAGATGGTAGAAATGCAGTTCTGAGCCATTATTTTGAACACTCTAAACTTTATAGTGTTTTTTAAACCTAAAATCTCATGTTGATTTAACACATAGGAAAACTTTTATCTAGTCTGATGATATCTCGGCACCACCTGTTTAGGGAATCTCTTGTACAGATATATCACCCAAATCTCTTTTTCTATCAATAAATGAGATTCCATTTAACATCAGTTAGACTATGCCCATTTATTTTGGTAGACTATTTGCCCCACACGATTTATCAGAGGAACTTCAGTTTTGCATTTCCTTTATCACTCAAGGTAGAGAATCCTCTTTTCTGCCAATTTGAATTGGATTTCACCTGTGGAAGACAGAACTGTTTTATACAGGTAACATTTCAAATCTGTTCTGGTTGAAAAAACTACCTTTTATAACAATATTCCTAAACCTGTCCCATTGTATATAAGTCCTCCCACAGTTCTGAAACAAACTAACAACAACAACAACAAAAACCAAAACAAACAAACAAACAAAAACCACCCACAAAACAAAAAGAAAAACCCACCAAAAAAACCCCAAAAACCCCATAAACCAAACCCCAAAGAAACAGAAAAAAGAATAAGAGAAAACAATTGTCTGAAGTGGCCTCCAGAAGTTGTATTGTATTAACACTGTCATCTGTGTATCATGAAGATCCCCTTAATGTTTTCTAGTGACATTTACTTACCTGTAAATTAATTGCCCAATATTTTCAAACAAGTCCATGCCCTTGTTCTCTTTTACTTTTCACAGCCAAAGAGTGTGGCTGGTGAACAGTAGGTTTTCCCACTTTACTTTCCAAATGGGAGACAAGTTTGACTTGGCAATGCTGCAAGCAGCTAAAACAGGCTGGGGGCACAGCTTAACTGACTGTTACTAATTGAAGGGAGAAGACTAATGGCTACATGTAATATTTCCACAGTAATGAAAGTGCTGTGCTGACACTGCTGTGTTGCTCTGTGAGAGACTAAAATGTTTTACAGAGATGGCAAGGCAGTACCACTCTCAACCCCCTCCACCCACACAGCCTAAATGTCATAATGTAGAGAACAAGCTGACTTGGCTGAGGAATTTCAGGCTGCTTCTTTTCCAATTCAAAATGGAAAGAAAATTGGGCCTAGTGGAAAAACACTGGCCAGCTACAACTCAGTGCCAGGAGCACTGCTTAACTGACATCTAATGACAACCAGAAAAATGTCCCCATGCAGACCACAGTAATTACACAGTCCTAGTGATGCTACATTAGCACAATTAAATTACTTTTGAAGGTATGCTACCTTGGTGACAGAGACATGATTTCACCAATAAATAACTAATGCAGCAAATGTAGCATGAAGAGGAATAACCTGCCTCGGTGGGTTCAGTGTTCAAGGGAAAGGCTGGAGAGCATCCACCATCTCCCATCAGAGACATGAACAGGTTTCATTCAGGAAGCTGAAACAAATCACTGCAAGATAGCAGGGGAAGAGAGCAGAATTATTTCTTTAGACTCTCCAAAATGTGCTATTTAATAGCTCCAGGCTACACTCAGATTTAATATAAAATAGTTTTTTTCAATTTTACAGTATAGTCTGGCTTAGAAATTAATTTTGTTAACATGAGCATGTTTACCATTGCTTTCAAACTCTCCAACTAACTGGCTTGGCAGACAGGTAGCTCAGCTATGGAGAAATGTGTGACAGCAGCTGCATTTGTCTGCCTGCTTTATAAAAGGAAAGGAGGAGACTTCATCTGAAACTTTATAGCTGCTCAGGGCAGTCTCACTGATCATTGTCCACCTTCACACGTCCTATTCTAAGGAAATTAATGAAGAGCATAATAAGGTGTAAATGGTATATTATGATGCATGAGATAAAAAAAAAAAAGAGGAGCTTGTGTTATTCCAGGTAATTTGGACAGGGTTATACATTTAGGTATCTATCAGGAAGGTATTCAGCTAGCAGAAAATTTATCTTTATAATTTGTTCTCATTGTGTTCCTTTAGATCTGAGGACATTAAGCTTTTAACAACCAAACTATTACCATTAGAAAACCCTTGCTAGAATTTTAACACAGAAATATGTTTGTAATGCTCATTTGTCCCTCAATGGCCCTCCTAAAAAAGTGCTACTTCCAGGCCAATGACAAGCCATAGGTGACATAAATGCTTCTTAAATAATACCTTAACAATAGAGAAAGTATAAAACAATGTTTATGCGCCAAAGAATTGTCAAGGTCATATTGTTTCTGGAAGAATATGGATATCAGATCACACAAGGGTACTTGCTTAATATATTTTCTTCCATTTGCTCCTACAGCAAGACTAGAACCCGTTTCATATTTTAGGATTATATAGGTCCTAAATTCCTAAATTGAGGTAAACATTTCAACATACTTTAAATGCTATTGAAAAGGAAAACTGTTTTCGCTCTGCTGCTCCAACTTAGAAAGTCTACCACTGTATATATTTTCTCACAGCAGTATTGAGGTATCGACCCTACATCAAAATCTGTATCTCCTCTGATGTTGGTCTTGCTTATCTGTAAAATACTCGTAACGGTACTGGTACATAAAAGGCACACATTGTGGTCTGCGCCACTATTTATATATTTTAATGAGAAGTACGGATTAATAAATTGTACTTTCTAGGAAAAAAACAAACAAAAAACCCCAAACAAAATCCCTCTTTAAATTTTTTTGTTCATTAATAGATAAATTAAGCCTGGATTTTCATACTATACATATTTATTAATCCATTTGATAAATTATCTGGTTAATTTTATCAATAAAAAGTAATTTAGGGTAGTGATGATGTTAGTCCTATCTCTTGAGATTAGATGTAAATTGCCTGTTGTGTAGGCTTGGACATGGTGTGAGGGCTGATGTTTATATGCATGCAGTTTTCTTTCAGTGTACAATATGCAGACATTTGTTTGACAATTATTTGCTGTTACACTTTAAAGAAGTGATAAGATGCTACTGACCAAAAATATAGCATGAGGGATAGCTGCTGAATTCATGTAGGATGAGGTGTTCAGATAGTTAAGGTTGAAGAACTCATATAATAGCTGAAATTGGTGGGATACCCCTAGCTGTTCTTCAGTGTAGATCTCAACCTTAATCCATAAAGATTGTTAGACCCTCTGGAGGGGCTGGGTGATAGTGGTGACTGTTATCCTAAAAAACAGATGGTAAAGTGAGTGACACCTATAAATGTGCAGGCTGTGTTACTTCACTGACAAGATGCTAAGCCCTTCTGGCACTAAAGTAAAAAAACAGGTGTTTTTGACACAAAAAAGTAGTATTGAAACTATGCCTCAAGCCATGTGGAGAGTCTGAGCCAATTTTTCAAGTAAAAGTAACTAAAAATCTAAATTGGGGTATACATGTACAAGCATGACAGCTTCAGACCTTTCCCATCGATATATTTTTGACGAGTTCTACTGTCTGTCTCATGCCTGTAGAATTAGCTGATCACCTTTCAAACAAAATTATAATTTTCAAGACTTGCATAGATGGTAGCTTTGCTCTGGAAATCTTGTGCATCTCATTTCCAAGTGAATAAAATGGCAAGCAGTTTTTTTAGGCTTATGTGATAACACCCTTTAAGTTTGATGGTAGAATTCTTCAATTACCTTTATGTCTGCCTTAAATATAGTATGAAGTTAATCAAGTGCTCACATACCACATATTGTAATTGTAATTAACAGTGTCAGGTTTAGAGATTCATGTGGCCAACAGGGAAACCACAATGGTGTAAAAAACCGATGTAATGAGTATACTTACTTTAAAATCCATTATCACTTCAACAGATTACTTTGTTTAAAAAGATATTAAAGTTAATAGCATTTAATCTACTTGCTTGAATGTAGGAGTATTTTTCAAAAACCAATAAAAATAAAACTTCAATAATCGAGCATTAGCAGATGGGAAAATCTCCAGTGCAATTCTTTCTCACAGAAATTAGGTTTCTATCTTTTTTTTGGCTTTCAAATTTAAAGCACCTATTTATGTTTATGGATAAAAGGAAGATGTTAAGCAAGAAAAACTGCCTCAGGCATTCACCAAAATAAAATCCAGGAGAATACACTTTAAAAAAACAGAGAAAAATAGAGAGGGAGAAAAAAAATGCATTAAAAAATAAAAGGAAATGTGTCTTCTGTTTGCTGCCATGAAGTGAAATGAATTACCTCTGCTAGTTAAGAACTTTGCATTTGTGTGACAAGGTTTTTCTGTATCTAGTAGTCCGTTTCTGGATTTCAACAAAGGCATTAAAGTATACTAAAATAATCAGTGCCAGAATATCCTGTTCTTCTTCCCTCTTGTCTGTTTCCTTCATTCAGTCAGCACAGTCTTCCTGGCAAATAGTCTTGCACATTTAGATTTGTTTCGGCTGGATAATTTATTATCACAGTTCTGGTGAAAACCATGTGTTCAGCCATTATATGTTACTGTTAGCAGGGATGCTTTGGCATTGTATTGTATTATACTAGGAGAATTAAACAAAATTGTGATTAGAGGGTGAAGCTATTTCAGTGACAGATGCAGAGCAGCACATACATTGAATGATATGCTGGTGACCATTTGCACATGAAGATAAATCATAAGACAGTTTTTTTTTCAGTTGTTTCTCATGGTCTTATCCAACGTCAATATGGTAGAAAAGTCTACATTTAACACAAAAAACCCATTTATGGATCCAAAAGAAGACAGCACAAGAAAAAGCTCCATTGTCTTCTGTTTGGATTACTAACCTAGGAGAGGGGAAATGCATACAAGACTTTATTTTTTTTCTTTCTTTTTTCCTTTTTTTTTTTTTTTTCCCCTATCTGAATAGCAGTGGATAAAACCCTTTGGAGTAGGAGCTGTAGCCAGGGACTTCCGCCGCCTCTGTCTGTGCTTGTACTGTTAGGCTGCCTTCTTTGCTTTACTTTCATGACTAAAAATTCTGCATTCTTGATTTTACAAGAGATTTCTGTAGGAAGTGTAGACAATACTGATATGCTAGCCTGGTGATCAGGACATCCTTCAGAGCTTCAGTATACACTGTTGAGTACCAGGTTTCCTATTTCTTGAGTTACTGGCCTAACCACTGTGCACCTAACGTTACTGTGCTAAAGCTAACCATCATAACCACCTCAATTTTTTGACAACTGTGGTTGTTGGGTTTGTGGGTTTGTTTGGTTGGTTGGTTGGTTGGTGGTTGGTTAGTTTGTTTGTTTGTTTGTTTGGGTGGGGTTTTTTTGTGGTTTGTTTTGTTTTGGTTTTTTGGGGTTTTTTGTTTGTTTGTTTTGGTTGGTTGGTTGGTTGCTTTTTATTGTTTAATTTTGGATAACTGTCATTTACTGCATCTCATTTACTGAAATTGCAGTGAATGTGTATTGCAAGAAACTTTTGTTTTCACAGCCAGAAGTTTAGATATGGTGAAACTAATCTGCTTTTACTGACATTATTAATACCAGTAAGTCTCTTTATTGATTTTTTTTTTACACCTTTTCTTTACTATTTATACACTTCTGTTACTCATACTAATGCTTCTGTTGTACATTTGAAGCACCATATATTACCCAAGCTTATAATGGAATATATCTTTTAGTTTGGAGGTGTTTTCCTTGTTTGCTTCTTCAAGGAATGCATATTATATTGATATATTTGATAGATCACTACCCTTCTTCTAACCCTCAGATAGTTTATTTATTTCTTAATAGTTCCCCAGCCAATAAGTGTCAAAAATGTAGTATTGCTCATGAAAAAATAATTTCCATTTCATGTCTTATAATTTTTGCTAACAACAACATGGAACAAGAGACTTGTTTCTCAGCTGTTATCTCTTTTAAGAGTGAGATGTGCATATGGATGTCTTTTGGATTAATGTCAATTTTCAAGTATCCTGTGATGCTGGTTCTTTTCAGTAGTTGCAGACTTTCATCCATATTATCATTCATGGTATTCCAAGTCTAACTAGAGGGAAATTCAGCTTTTCAAAATGTGAGTTTTTAATTTGACTTGAAGGAACACTGGAATGCTTCTTCGTCTGTCTTCTGTACTTCACTCAGCTTGGCTTGATAGCCCCAGCTCTCAGAGAATATACTTGTTACATGTATGTCAAGATTTTGAGGGAAATCAAGCCCTTCACTGTGTTCCTAAGATTTCAACCAAGTGTGTGAGCTTTAAAGAATAAAATTGATCTGACTTGTATCCTGAGTGCACCTGGCAGAAATATGCATAAGTTGCAGTCATAAAACCATGAAATATTTCAGGTTGGAAGGGATGTCTGGAAATCCAAAATCTAGCTCTAAACGAAGACCCCAAAGCTGGATGCATTATACCAGATAAGGCCTCACAACTGCTGAAAAGAGGCAAAGAATACCTACCCTCTTCAAGCTGATTACCTTTCTGGTAGTACAGCCCAGTATGCAGCTGGCCTTCCGTTTTGCAAGGCTGCACCATCAACCTATATTCACGTTTTCCATGAGGTACTCTCCGTCCTTTTTTTGACAAGCCACTCTCTATCCAGTTGGCCCCCAGCCTGCATTGCTGCATGGAGTTATTCCTTCTTAAAATTTAACATCTGATTCCCTATAGGGATAAAATATATTTTCTTTAAATGCTGTATTTTGAATCTGTTGGTTATAAGACTATTATTCCACCATTTGTACTCCTTAATGAGGAAGTAATGCATTTTTTATAAATTTATTTTATAATTTCATAATCTTTACACACTATAAATTATTTGAAAATAAGTTTATGATTAAATCAACCTCAGAAACTAAAAATACTAATTGCATTTCATTAAATTACTCTGTAGAGTAGTATGAAGCCTGTATTGACTAGTGTTAACTTCAGCTTAGACAACAGAATGACATGTGTGTCGGTAATATCTCTTTAAGGAATGTAGATGCTGCCATATGCACAGACATTATAAAGGCTTTATCTTCTTCAGTATTTCACCAAATTTATTAACATATCGGTGATATTATTTCATATTGCTTCTTGTTTATGAAGACAGGAAGGGCCATGTGATAGTCTAACATGCACTTCTCCATTACAAAGGCTACAGGGTTTCCCGTTACTGGTTGTTCTTTTAATTTGAATCTCTTTTTTTGAAGAAAATAATTTTGCTTTGAAACATTCAATGACAGTGAATGTCTCAGAACTTTTTTTTTTTTTTTTTTTAATAATTAAAACTT
>JANHGN010017993.1:43138-56604 GCA_024605025.1 Megaceryle maxima
TTTCCCAGGTTTCTTAAGTACCCTGAACAATGTCATAAGGTTTGTTCAATATTGCAGAGTAACATATAAAACATATAACCCAAACTCTCTCTCTTTTTTTTTTCTTTTTTTTTTATTTTCCTCATATAGAGTATATTGAATAATTTCAGAATGCCCTAGAACACTTGAGTGGCTAAGGGCATCATTGGGTAATATATTACATTAATGTTGAAGCATGACAAATGAAGTGTTTCTTTGTCTTGTTTGCTGCTGGCAGGTTTGAACACTGGGCTGTACAAATGCATTTGCAAAGATGTATTTTAAGATTTGATAAAAGTATTTTGATAAAAGTACAAGAGATTTTTTTTTTCTTGGCAATTTTATTTCCTGTATGCACAACTCACTTGAGAAACCTAGGTGCTGACTTTCACCTAATCTTTTAATCCCCACATTTTCATTCATGTATATATGCTCCCAAAATAAACTCTTATGCTGTGTTTGCTCTTGTTTTCAGTTTGAAAGATTAGGATCACTGCCTGACAAGCATAAAATCCAGACCATATAACTTTCTTTCTAAAGAAGGCAAGGTATTCTTTATATAGAGGAGTGCACGAGTAGTTTTCTAATATTAATCTTGCTATGTGCAGAATTACAACAGAGATGTTATATGATTGGGTAAAGAAGGTCAATTAGTGCACTGTGTCTTGGTTAAGACAGGATCCACCCTGAGAAAGAATTTCAGAACTTCTGTTACCAATGCAAGTACTTATATTAAAAATTGTAAAGCAGCTTTCCCTTCTTGGGCTGAGGGAGTACTAAAGTAGTGTGCTTTGAAATGGGAACTTCCCTTTAACCTGGTCTAAACACCTCTTTTATTTTGCAATATGAAAATAAAAAATGACATAAAGATACAGATACAGAGCACTAACCAAAAATACACAAAACAATTTGGAAAGCACCAAGCATCCAGGTACTGCACACACACATTACATGCAAATAACTCATTCACTTAACTGTATTTAAGTGATGTGCATTACAAGTATCAGGACCCAACCAGCATCCTATGATAGCATTCAGGGCCCTTGCATCATTTTTAAACATCCTACGCATTAAGTCAGTTTATTTGCTTACACCAGGCTGAATTTCTGATATAGAAAGATGATTTTGATATTCAAAGAAATTATAGCAGCTGAAGTAAAGGTTCATGCTTTCTTCAGCACAGAGTCAAACAAATTTTTGCGTTTGAAGAAGTTGAAGTACTATAGCTCAAGTAATTTTTGTTTGAAGTGAACACAACCTACATGCTTACTGGTGTCATAACCAAGAAGTGAGATCATGCTTTATAAGAGAAAATGGCTCAACAGTAGCTGTATGTATGCAGCAGAATTAGGTAAGTCATAGCCTCCCAGGAAAAGAAATGATGATTGTAACTGGAAGTAAACAGCTGGGAAGCTGAATTCTGCTTGCTATAACAAATATATATTTAACTTCACTGAACTGCCTAGACTTACATTAATGAATCCAATGGAAGAACTTACTTAAGTCTTCCTGTTTGACTTGATATGTAAATAAATATTACCTAATGTATAGTATTCAATACAAGGAAACCAATCACATTTATACACGCTTGCTTCAAGATGAAGCAAGCCAGTGATCCCTCCTCTGCTGTTTTGGGTTGACAACTGTGTTTACTCTGCCCTTTGTTCCACTGACTGCCTGCTCCTTGCATTCAGCTGCTTTGACTGAAAAAACTGATGGCAACTGAAGTCTTTCTTTTAAAACAGACTTCATTCAGTTATATGAAGATTAATCCAAGTAAGTGAACTACCACTTGCTGTTGCATCAGAATAGTTTCTTGAAGACTGCTATACATTTATATAGGTTGAAGTGCTACGTACTATTTAAAAGAAGCCCAGCCCACAATTAGTTTATTACCCCCTTGCCCTGAGTCATGAGTCCTCAATAATGCCCTCTATTTGCATAGTTTAACTGACAAGTGGCATTGCCTTGAGTTTAGGAATATTGCTTTAGTAAGCATATGCTTACTACCAGTGTGATTGCACTAAGCAGCAGGCCATCCTTATGCTTTCCTCAGCTACTTTGAACTACTTTACAGAGAATTTACAGTAAATAATAGATGATACTTGGTCTTAGTAAAACTTGTGTGTCTATTATTACAAACCTGGTAGATTAAGCTCAAAGCTAATACTAAGACAACTTTGATCTTCTCATTGTTTTGATTTTACTTTATGGGATTACCATTTAACCAAGAGTGGAAAGACACACAGTACAGCACAAGAGAGGGACAGTGATAGATATGGGCCACTTGTTCTACCCTTGAGGTGTAAGAATACTCTAGTCTCTTGGCGAGTAAGAGTAATGCTTTTGCAGTGAGAGCAATAAGCTTACACACCTCCTTATCCTAGCTACTGTCCACCAAGTATTACCCAGAAGTAAGTTCTTTTTAGTCAGCATAAAATATCAATATCACCTCTAGGATGTAATAATGTGAAAAGATTCATCGTTTAGGTTTTAGCCCCTAGGACATCAATTCAACTGTCAAGGCCTAAACCATTGCTCCATAAGCAGTTGCTTAAGGGTTGCTACTACAATTAACAGCACCAGCTTGGTGCTTCTGAGTATCAGTGTGCATAGACAGTAAGTGCTCAGTGTTAGAGCTTGTCATTCAGGTGTCATTCACCTGAAGCAGACTTCTTTAAAATGGCACAGGGAAAGGAGATGTGCAAGATTTTCAGTAACATGCATTGCATTAAGTTGCATTGTAAAAAAAAAAAAAAAAAAACAAAAAACCAAACTAGTATAACAATGCTTCAGATTTCTATTGTCTTTATTGCCAACCCCTGTTGAAAATATTAAGGTCAAAAAGTTGTGTAATAAATACTTCACTTTAGGCTGTAATAAATAAAAAGTATTAACAAGGAATGCACTTTGCCACCCACAAGTGTAGGTATGTTTGAAAAATAAGGTAAAAAGAAGAGTTCACAGTTAAGCAGCCAGAAACTGCTTATTACAGCTATTCCACAACAATGGATCTTCCCCTTTCCTCCGTTTTCAGATGCATATTCACAGTTTAACTCCATAAGAAATGCTCTCTTACAGACAAAGCAGTGACACTCCACTCAGAGTTTTAAAATTTCTTTAAACACACATGAAGCAAGGAAAACTATGGTCGAAACAACTCCTTGTCACACCATTTTAGTCCAAGGGTAGGTTCAGGCTTCTGTCTAATAGGTATGTGCCCACTGCACTATGATAATTGAGTTTTCGTACCACCACCCATCTATCATCCTAGGAGTTGCTTCACCATCTCCCCTGTCAATTTCACAGTGCACAAGAGGGTCTGTTTCATTTAACAGAGGTCACCCCTTCAGTTACATCGCTGAAGCAGCATGTTCAGAGCATATTCCATTCTGTGTTTTAGTTCTAATGACCATCCAGAAACCAGAAGAGTTGTCAGACGAAGTGTTGCTGATATCCTCTCTTCATTGATGTAGGTAAGAAGATACTCCTCACTCTGATTGCAAATGATGATTTTTGTGTGATCATGATAGAAATTCACCTGTAAAAGAGAAATGAGTTCCTGTTTGAATACTTTCTCTGATTCTGGCACTTACCTAGTTTTGTTGCAATTAAGTGCTATAGAAACATTTTCTCTTGTGATTCTACCAAACTTACTTGAAATGTGCCATCACTGAAGAGCATCATTAATGCTTTATCAGATTTAAGCCACTGCAAGAGGTAAAGCCTGGGCCTGCGTACATCCACAAGGCTAGGCAAATCTCCTCCCTACAAAAGGGAATAGGTATTATGTTAAGTGCCAAGTTCACATTTAGTGTATTTTTACAGCTCTCACTACAGGAAATGCAGAGCTTACATCCATGAGGTTCTCTTCCATGTAGTGAGAGAAATACTTCAGTACAGTTACTTGGCTAATGAACTGTTCAGGAGCTTCTGTGGCAGAGAAGACAGAGCACTGTCCTAGCTCAGCATAGTAGTGGACTGTCCTTTAAGAGGAGATAATAAAGAGGTTAGAAATGAGAATTTAATTTTTAAACCACCTTGTGATCTATGAGTTTTGTAATCATTCTTACTTTTTGTCTGGCAGAAGGCTCATATGTGCCCCATTGTTGAAAAGGACTCCAACTGTATGATCTGACAGCTGGTACCCAAAGCCGTACTTGTTGGAGTAGTCCACCCATTTTGTAACCCACTGGAAGGATGCTGTCAGCTGTTCTTTGGGAATGCTCTCTGCATTTGGCACATTCTCCAGACACCCCTGCAATACCCTTGTGACTGTATCAGCAACACTTCCCATGGTACTGTCTTCCAGGCCTGAAAAAGAAGGATTATTAGACTGGCAGAAGCACATCGAGAACAGGCTTTCATTCTAAACCTTTTAATTAGAGACTGCAATTATAAGTAGTTTAGCTTTTGTCCTTCCCGTTTTAATTCTTCCAAAATATTTGCTTTAAAATTCAGAGGATCAAAAAATAGAGGGTGTGGACGAAAACAGCTGTTTTTCAAGCTTCTAAGTCTGATATATGAAGAAAATAAAGGTCAGATTTAGAATTGGAGATTACATTTTACTGCACTTACATTCACTGCTGCTGCTGCAGCTTCCCAAAGTTCCTCTGACTATCATCCGAATAGATTCTCCAATCTGCTTCATTTCTGGCAATGCTCCTGGCTTCGCTACTGCTCTGATAAGAGGCTTGATCTCCTAAAGGAAATGTCAGACATGTAAACATCAAACATAACACAAGACAAGGCTTATTCATAAGCTTTGCATGGCTCTCCTGTTTCTCAAATCATAATTCAAGGGAAGCTGGTATTAATGTTTCCAGCAAGTACTAAGAGCTGCTGTTATACTGATCTTAAAGAAACACACAAGGTCTTTCCATTATTTAGATATTTAATTTCCATATTACTTATCAGTCCTCTACTCTCCTGACCTAGCAAAAGAAGAGCTGTGTGCACATCTGAACACCTGTCCTGGTTTGAGTGAGAACAGAACTGATTCTGTTCAGTGATTTTGCTTTTCGGCTTATTCTTCTGTCTGCTGCACTTTCTGAAGTTAGCTGCATGTTTCTGCAGACAGTGTCTGCTTCTAGCAGTGATAACACCCAGTATTTAGCATTAGTACCAAGGACTGGTATGCAGAATAAGGCCACTGTTGGATCTTGTGTACCACATTATGAGAGGGTGTGCAGAAGGTTAAATGGACCAGCGGGGGATTCCAGCCCATTTGTCATATTCAGTATAAAGCTGGGTGATCACAAGGGTCCTGACCCTCTTGTCCTGCTTTGCCCAGGTCCTCTTCCATTTCTTCATCAGAAGATTTGAGAAGGATTCTGTCTGTCCTGCCTTTGATTCTGATCTGTGTGTTCCTGAATCCAGTATGAGAATCCATCTTCTGAATACAGTCCCCATCTGCTCTTGGGCCCAGTCTGGGACTCTCCTGGTGCGTGCTTCACAGCATCAGTAGTGACAGTGATGTAATTGCCATCAGGGGAGAGGGGGTGTGTGCAATACTGGTTTTGTATATATATTCCACTTCTATTATTATTTTTATTAAACCTGTTCTAGTTTCCTTTTCCAATTGAAAAGTCTCTCTCCCTTATTTCCTCTCTCTTCTCCTTTGGGGAGGGAGGGAGATTAACAGAGAGCATCTGTTACAGGTTTAGCAGGCTGCCTTGACCTTAAGCCACGACAACACCAAATGCTAAGGAGTTACATCTCAGCAATTTATTCTTTAAGAAGCCCTTGTTAATCATGAAGTGAAGCCCTGTATTTGGAATATTGGGAAAGAGCACCTGGCAGAGAAGTTACCACACAGATGACAACAGAATCTGGGTATATTACTCAAAAGCCAAAATCAAGTCTCCCTACAAAGGCTACCATACTTTGGTAAAGCTTGGATAAGCCCTCTTTAAATCAATTCTGCTAATCATTTAAGCTTGATTATGCTGTGTACAGGCCCAGTTCCAATATCCAAGTCAAATATAATTTTATTATAGCTACTCCACCTAGCTGTTACTGGATTTGAATTGAACTGCACTTGCATTTACCTCATCTGTTTGGTGTTTGTGGGGCTGCTGTGTTATTGATGCCTTCTTCAAATCATGCCTGAGCTTGTAGATTTCTTCATCTTCTTTAGTCAGTCTGTCTGCAATACATAAAAATATTTAATGTTACATCAGGAAGCACAGTTCAGTTACAGAAAGCTTGAGTTAACTGAGAAAGCACACTATCTCCTTCCGGTAAATTCTTCCAAACCTGCCATAGTTTCCCATTACAGAAGTACCATTACACATTAATCTCTATTAAAGTTTAGTCTCTCAGTACAGACTTAAGAGATGTCCAATATAGAATGTCCGTATAGTGTAAGAAGCACTGATGAAAGTTGGTGTAGGTTGCAGACTGCCATCTATACTTATGGATAAAGAGAACAAAACTAGCCCAGGGAAACTCTTAAGACATAAACACAAGTGCTCTATTGCCATCTCATAGCTGTTATAACATGACAGGAATAGCATAGAGCTAACTTTCAAGTGTAGATGCAATCCACTTACTATGGGTGTCAAAGTATCTGGCTTTATCCTTTTTACCACCAAAGAGAGCAGCAGCTGCTTTTTTGAAGAAATTTTTAGCAGGACTTGACAAATGGAAATCAGGAATGGTGTGACAACAGCTAGCAGAAAGTCTATCGGGTGTAAAGCCCTGTGGAAATGAGATATACAAAAATACTTTAGATGACAAGAATGCATTTTTAGTGTGGATATATTTTCAGCCATAACACTAGACAGTACAAACCTGTACAAAAAAATCATGTTGAATTACTTCATCTAAACTGGGCCGATCTTCAGGATTTTTTGACAACATGCTAGCTATTAAGTGTTTTGCTGGTGCCAGGAGAGATGAAGGAAGGTTGTATCTTGCTTCCCTTATACATCTGTATGTTTCTTTAAGATTTGTGGTCTCAAACGGGGGTCTTCCCAACAGCATTGTATACCTGTTTAAAAGCACAGAAAAACAGTTTTATTTATTTTTAGAAATGCACAATAGACATCTACAAGGCTTTGTCTCCTAACATGAAGGAGAATTTCTGTACTTCAGCTACACATGTATAAGGGCTGCAAACTGATGCAGTACTACATACCCTTTGAACTCTGAAAAGCCTAAGCCAGTAATAGAAATATTTCAATTCGAAGGCAGTGAAGTACTTACATTACACAGCCTAAGGCCCAGATGTCAGATTCACAGCCATGTCCTTGTTTGTTGAGGACTTCTGGAGAGAGGTAATTCGGAGTGCCACATATTGTTCTGCAAATCAATGAGGCCACAAAGTCGGTTAGTATTTCACATAGAAAGAAGAGGCTATTTTTCACAGGGCATGTTTTCCTTATCAAGTTTGGACAAGACCATAAGAAACTCCTTCAGAGGAGCTGTATGAACATTAATAGTGTAGACATGTTTCATGGTGTCTTCATGATAAAGAAACAGCAGACTTGTAACTGCACTATTTGTCATTCAGATACCCTGCCTCTGGCATTCGCTATTATTCAAATGCTCAGAGGAAAGCAGAAGTCAAAGCATGGCAGCCTGTTTTCTGCAAGGGGAAATCTCAATCCCAGAGCCATTTAGCTTTTGCCATGCAACAGGATTCTGCATTTCTAAAGGAATTTGTTTTCATTTATTACTAGACTATTTTTTTCTCAATTCCCCTACCTCCTTCTGTTCTCCAGTGGTTCCAGCCTAGCTGCCAAGCCAAAGTCACCCAGTTTCAGTTCCATGTTCTCATTAATGAAGAAGTTACCTAGCAGACAGAAAAATTCCAGTTAGTCCTTTTCTTGCAAGGTAGGAATGCATTTTTCCCAGGTGTTGAATCATACTTTGTTCAAAGTCAGAAGCTAGCCAAGGCTTTTTTTTTAGTAATGCTTAATGTTATCCTTCAAGCACTCCAAGTTTCCACTGTAAAGACAGACTGAGCTGATTCTATTAAATTAAGCTATCACACAAAAGTGTGAAGCGATACAATGCTGACAGGGCTTGGAGGTGTTCTGAAGACAGCAGGATGCAGAACTTACCTAGCTTAAGATCCCTGTGCAAAATTTCCTGTTCATGAAGATACTTTAGTCCTGAGACTATTTGTCTGAGGTAATATCGTACTTCTGGCTCTGTCAATACCTTCCTTGCTTTTAAGATGTGAGCCATTGACTGCAGAGTTAAGAAACAAAGGCAGAGACATCACTGAACATTCAAGACTGACCTTAGAAGTAAATCAATGCATGGAGAAACAACAACTAAAGAAGCCACAGAAATACCTTTTACTCATCAAGCATTTAAATTAGTTGCAGATGCTATGTAAATAAATACTGGATTTCTCCCATTTGATGCTCACCCTTCTACTGCAGTACTCCAGAAGAATGTAAATATTCTCTCTGTCTTCAAAGTAGTGATAAAATTGCACAACATGTCTATGATTAAGCATTCTGTGCAGCTCAATCTCTTTATCAATCTGATGAGACAAGAGAGGTGGAAGTGTTGTTAGCTTTCTGTCCACAAGGTTGAGTACATAGCTCTATCAGAGCCTTTACAGGAAAACGGATGGGCAACCATCACACAAAGAGAGTGAAGGGAGGGAAAAAAAAAAAAAAGTCTTTCAGACACACACACCTTTTCCCTTTGATGAGGTTTTGCTACTCTGCTGTGAGGAATGATTTTTGCAGCATATACTTTATTTGTTGTCAAATCTGTTATCTCATAACACTTTGCAAATCCACCCTAGAAAGACACATGAAAAAAAGGCCATTATAGCAGGTATGAAAGAAATCCCACACTTAGTCATTCACCAGCTCATGTTTTAATCCATGGGCGCAACTTCCCTTGCACAGGACAATTTGGTAAAAGACAAGTCTTAAAGTCATCGCCTGTCCTACGGTTCGTGTTGTGGCTCCCACCATACAACATCAAAACTAATTTCTGCAGGTTAGCCCAGGCTGAAGGCATGACTCCGTTTGTGCTTAAGGGCAGAGATGAAGCGGGGACAGGAAGGGTACACGGACCCACCGCGTCTGGACAGGAGCGGTGCGGGGGGAAATTCCACTATGAGCAGGTCGGGAGGCGGCAGCGCAGCGCAGTCCAGGACACCTCGAAGAAAAACAGCCCCGCAAGAGGCACCGCCTGCACCGCCCGGCGCGCCCCGCGCTCCACCGAGGAGGACGGTAGGCCGAGGCATATTGGCCGCCGCCCCGGGACGGCACAGGGTCCGCCGCGGCTATTACCTTTCCAAGCACCTTGCCGCGGCAGTAGCGCTTCCCCGTCATGGGATCGGTTATAATCCGTGACACCTCGGACGCAGGGTGCGGCTGCTCCTCCGCTTTCGGCCTCCGCGACTCGCCGCCGGCCGCTCTTCCCAGGTCCCTCTCACAGCACTTGGTGGTGGTGCTGCCGCCGCCGCCGCCGCCCGGCATCACCGCGCCTCGTCCTACTCACCCTCCCACCCACTCTCGCCGCGCTCCCGACGGTGAGCAGTGCCCCGGCTCGTCCCTTATATTGCGGGCGGAGGCTCCGCCCTGGCGCTGCGTGACGGGCCCCGCCGGGGCTCCGCTCCTCCCCCCCGCCTTGGCCCGGCCCCGTGGCGGCCCGAGGGGAGCCGGGTTGGAACGGGACGCGTTGTGTTACCTGCCTGCCCTTCCCTGCGCAGGCGTGTGGCCCGAGCTGAGCACCTTCGGCCGACAGGGGATAAACCTCGCTCGAGTCCTGTGGCAGCCGGACCGCGGTCACCTGCCCACTGACGCACCCGGGTGTGAACACGGCATGGGGAACCTCTGCACAAGATGTGCTTGCTTTCCTGGCGACTGTTGCTGCTTGTGGGGCATCAGGCATTTCTGGCGGACTATCAATGCTGTAGCGTGTAAGTGTCTGTTGCTGCACAATGAGCAAGGGAATGGTTCTTTTCCACCTGTGCCTCCACCACAGCAGAGAGACAGGGCCCTGTTTTTATTTTGTTTTGTTTTTATCTCAACATGAAGCTGAGACCAACATGCAAGTCATAGGGGTGCATGGCCAGTGCCAAGGAGCTGTCCTCCCTCTCCTTTTGCATGGAGAATCCATGCCTATTGACACCTCCCAGAGCCATCTGACAATAGCCAGCTATAAAGTCTTCTTTTTATAAGCAGAATAATTTTCTTGAACATCCCAAATGCATATAATTTTGAAGACTCCTGAAGGCAATTGTAGTCCAGGACTCTAACCTAGATGTTCAAGTACAGACAATCACTGAAGAATGAAGTGTGTGTACGGGAGAAAAGTTTTGAAATGGGAAATAGTTCTGCATTTCTCACAGTCTGAAGATGCAAAAATGTTGAAGCTCATTACTTCTTTGGTTTGTTACAGGTTTCTGAAGTATTATTTACTTGTTGGCACACACTAAGAATACTTCTACCCGCTTTCGTTGCTGGTAAAAATCAAAGGCTAGTGGATTTAATACAAATGACTCTGACAGCATGTAGCTATACATTATTTCAGTGTCAGGCTCTGAACATCCCTTATGTCAGATCTTAAAATATCAACAGAATATACTTATTTTACAGTGTTGGCATTAGGATACATGCCTTATCAGACACCCTTTCCTTCCCCTCCTAAACAGCAAAAGTGCAAAAATCCGATAGGTTTCCCTACATAGGTATGCATTATGAAAATAACAGTGCTCAAGTGTCAAATATATTGGATTATGTATACTCTACTTCTACCCATCTGTAGTGTTTCACTGGACATGTGCTTCTGTGTGTAGGTGTCTTAATTCCAACCTCTCTCTGCAAGGTCTAGTCAAGTCATGTTAGTATTACTAGTGATTGACAACAGGGATAGAGGTGAAAATAAGAAGATAAAAACTTGGGGTACACAGTCCTGTGCCAAATTACCTTACCTTACAAGCACTGGCTTTGCTGGTGAACATTGTTCCCCTCACACAATTTAACCTTCTCCAAATTAGTATATGTTATTGCATGTTACTTCATGTAAGCGTGATTTCTTAATGCTTTGTTTTCTGTCAATATGTTGCTTTGGTCTGATGGAGAAAGGGGGAGATAGGAAGAATAGACGTACACATTTTCCCTCCACTGGAAATAAGTGGTACTACACATTGTAAAAAGCATCTTTAAGAAAACCAGGCTTTGTCTGATAAAGGTCTGGGGGAAATTATTAAGCTTGACTTTAAGAGGACACAAACACATGATTAAAACTGAATATACAAAGTGTTCTGTTAAGCAAGACCAGGACTATTTATTTGCTCATACTTTGCTGAAGTAAAGTCTTTAAGCTGTGCTCCGTCCGAATTACAAAAGGCCACAAGGCTTCTGGTGTGCTTTGTGCAGCCTGTTCAGTTACTCTAAGATTGCTTCTTCTACTTTGGCACAGGTCCCATTTGCCTAACATTTATCTCAAGGTTCCAATTTATTCATTTCAAGATTTTACAAAGGAAAAACTGTTGCAACAATAAGGAGTTTTGATAGCATTCTACCTTCTCTGACTCTAAATTTGTTCCTTCATCTTTCCTCTTCTCCAGTATTTCCACTGTCTTACAAGATCTGCCCTGCTGTCTAAGTCCAAATATGAATAGCTTTCAGATAGCTTTAGCTGTAGGTACTAAGTTGAATAGTTAAGTATTTCAAAGGCCATCTTATGTGCTGGCACTTATATTTCTTACACTTGCTTACATTTCTTAGCTTTTGTGGAGAGCTACTGAATATTTTGCAATTAATATATTAGATGTTTTTCCTTCTAAAGCTGTTCTCTTGGATAAAGTAACATTAATGCAAAAGCTTAAAACCATCCCTTTCATATCTTGCAAGAGGAAAGCCATCCTAGCCAGGACTCTGTAATCTCCCGCTTTTTCCTCCAAGTTACATCAGCAGAATGCTCACGTGTACTTGCAGCCTGAATAAGGAGCTCATTTGCAAGCTTAGCTAAGATAGTAGCAGCTCTCTAGCCAGATCAGTATGCAGCACTTGGCAGTTACCCTGACAAGAAACAGGGCAAATGTAGCCTGAATGCAGGCTTCAGACATTTCTTCTGTCTCTACCTCCAGAAAAAAAAAGTAATCCCTCATCCCTACAGCTTCATTTTGCCCCAAGTGTACAGCTTTTTCTTAAAAGCCTGGTTATTGAGAGTTTGGGAAACCTGGGCATGCATAAATCCCTGGGTTGGATGAGGAATGGGAATTTGACAGAGTCAGAAGTGGCCTAATTACAGGACTGTAGGAAGAAGATTTTGGCAGGAACTGCTTGTTCTTACCCTATCATTACTAAAAAGAGACCTCTGAAGACTTAAATTTCCAGAAAGAAGTGCACTGAACCCTGGATGTCCAACTCCCTGCGTATTACAGAGCTTTGACACAGTGTTCATGGGCATGAATTTGCCAGGGTAACCAAGTCCTTATGTGAAATCAGTATCAACACCATCTACCTGGACTCCAGAGTGTCTCACAACTGAACTTCCTTCCCATGGTGCTATGAATGTGCTTTTCCATCACCAGTATGCCAGTCTAAGCCAATTCCCTATTCTCCTACAGCCACAGACACTGAGAGTCTGTACTGGGCTCAGGTGACAGCCTGCGATGGTTTGTCAGGTAGAATTGGCCGGCCTGGCTGGCCTCATCACTTGCTTTCAGCTATCAAAACATCTGCTCTTCTGCCTCATGTTAGATGTTGGCAGGACCATGTTTTCCTTTTAGGCGGTCATGGAGTGCCCTCAACTGCTGAAATGGAGTTATGACAGTTTGTCTGAAACGTGTATCTACTTAAAGATTGGACAAACTAATGAGTCCCTTGAATAGCACTGTCACTGGACTATATACTAACACATATGGTGATAAATATTATGCAGCTTGTTTGTAGAACATCACCTTACAGAAACTGTGTTACTATAATTGTGGCTTTTATGCAGAGTGCTTCATGGTTCTTTGTGACTTGTCAGAAGAGAGAATAGTTATGTCTGGATAAACTATTGCTAATCTTACTGCATTTTAGCGATTGATTAAGTCTTATTTCTTGTCTTGACTTCTTCCCTAGCTCATGCATCTAATTTCACTCTTCTAGTTTAATGTTTTCTTCCCCAACAGCCTTTTCCCACCACCCCATATGGGTCTGTATGTGCTTTGCTTTTGTGTCCCATGTCTTCTCTGTTTTCCAGGGCATTTGCTGTTGTACTTCCGGTAAAGCACTCATTTTATATATTTTATATATTTTATAGGGTATCTTGAATAGTCAGCCTTACCAAATAAAGTATAACATATAAAAGCTGAGCTAGATACAGAACTAAACATTTGCTTTGATTCTGCCATGCAGTTTTAGTGTGCCACTTCCCATGTTTTATTGTCACAGATCATCCTTACATAGAAGTGTGATACCACTTGTCCTCCCTAGCTCACTGCAGAGCTAGTGTAAAGCACTTGTTTCTGCTAT